>BQNB010073089.1:0-17905 GCA_026074375.1 Tanacetum coccineum
GTACAATAAGCATAAAAACTAAAATAAGCAATTACAAAAAAGAAATAAGCTAAAAATATCTAAACTAAACTAAGAAAAATAAAAGAAAAACTGCCCAAAAATGAGGGGTGGCGTCTAGCTTTTGATTAGCCAATCTAGATTTGTAAATTCCTTCCTCATCATTGAGCTCTTGATTAGCCAATCATTTGCAATAATGAAGTGTCACACGGATCGTGGTTTTTTACAAATGATCCAGTCGCTCAATGAATGCCACGTACCCTTTTCTATTGCTTAAACCAAACACATGCTTTAATGTCTGTTGGATCTTTTTTGTAGGAACTAATTTTGCAATTTGAATTGTATATTTGCTTCGCCATGTGTCGTAACCTCATTTGCTCATCCAAGTTGTAGTGGTGCCTCACGTGATCTTTTGGGAATTAATTTCCTAGCACGTGATATCTTGAATTAAATTGGGAGCTTAGTAGCTGACGTCCTAGCATAAACAACAAATATATACAATTCAATTCCACTATTGGGTCAATAATATAGTTGGGCTAAGTATTAATTTGGATTTAGTCATGACTTGGGCCAGAAATATTATGGGCTGGCCCGACCTATAAAATGGGTCACGGGCTGGCCCAATAAAATCCGAGGGCACCGCTGGACTCGTTTTCTCGCGCTCTTTTTAATCTCGTGCTCGGTTTTGTCTGGTTTTGCCTTTGTTTTGTATTTTTCTTGATATCCGGTACCTGCACATATACAAACACAAAAAACAAACATATATATACCATTTTAATTATGTTTTTGGTCTTTTGGGTTCGTTTTTTATGGTAAATTATATGTATAAAATAGCGAATACCATAAGCCGTACTCATGTCTAGTCTCGTACCCAACGCTTTCTGAAAAGCTTGCCATAAGTGTGACGTGAATCGACCATCACGGTCTGAAATGATTGACACCGGCATGTTACTATATAATAAGAATTAAAAGTAAACGCGTACGAGAAAAAAAATAATTAGTAAAATAGATGACGTCGTAAATGACCTGAAAATACGGAATGTTACAGGTTGCACGTATCGAGGCTATTCGAATCTTCATCGCCAATGCTGCCAGTAAAAACATGACCATCTATCAGATGGATGCCAAAACAACATTCCTTAATGGCGAGTTGAAGGAAGAAGTATATGTTAGTCAACCAGAGGGATTCGTTGATCCAGATCATCCGACACATGTTTATCGTCTGAAGAAGGCTTTGTACGGTTTAAAACAAGCCCCTCGGGCGTGGTACGATACCTTGTCACGATTTCTTCTGGACAACAAA
Source organism: Tanacetum coccineum (assembly GCA_026074375.1). Taxonomy (NCBI): domain Eukaryota; kingdom Viridiplantae; phylum Streptophyta; class Magnoliopsida; order Asterales; family Asteraceae; genus Tanacetum; species Tanacetum coccineum. The sequence continues at coordinate 1,301 of BQNB010073089.1, forward strand.
TTTTCCAAGGGTGCAGTTGATCCGACATTATTCACTAGGAAAACAGGCAAACATATTCTTCTTGTTCAAATATATGTGGATGATATCATATTTGCCTCGACCGACCCTAAAGTGTGTGACATATTTTCTAATGAGATGAGTTCCAAATTTCAAATGTCAATGATGGGACAAATTTCATTTTTCTTAGGCTTACAAATTTCTCAAAATCCCAGAGGCATTTTTATTAATCAATCAAAATTTGCTCTTGAAATATTTAAAGAAATTTGGGATGGATTCGTGTGACCCTGTTGATACACCCATGGTAGATCGACTTAAACTGGATGAGGACCCCTTAGGGACTCCAGTTGACCAAACTCGATTTCGTAGTATGGTCGGCTCCCAGATGACCGTACACTGCCATAGCAAGACCCTACCATGTATTCGCTGTTAATGCATGTGGCTAGGCGTATCAGGCTTCGCCTACCAAAAAGTCACCTTGAAGCACTTAAACAGTCTTTTCGATATCTCAAAGGAACCATTCTAATTTGGTCTCTTTGGTATCCGAAAGACAACCAGCTATGGCACTAACGGACCTATGCTCAAACAGTGGATCATGTTGGTTTCATGTACACACGAACAGAAGTACGTCAGGAAGTGCCAGTTCCTGGAGAATAAATGTAGTCACCTGGTCCTCAAATAAATAGAAAAGCACTAATGCGATCTCACTACATGAGGCTAAATACATACACCATGTCTAGATCTGTGCTCAATACTTTGGAATGAGATCATACTTACAGACTAAGTACGACTTTGCATTCAATAAGAAATTCCCTGTATTGTACAATCGCATGTCATTGCCTCTCTGCTTGCTATAATGTCCCAGCACTCCTGGTCCAAAGCACATTGACATACAACACCATTTTAGTAAGAACAGGGTTGAGAAAGGCGTAGGTTGAAATTGTAAACTGTCGTGACGATGGATTATCAGCTCGCGAACATATTCACCAAAGCATTTACCAAAGAGCGAGTTCGAATTTCTACTACCTAGCACATGGTATGAAAGATTATGTCCTCCCGGAAACCCTTAAACGTCTTCAGGGAGGAGAAGAGGAGTAAAGGATGATCCTCCTATATCCTATGCAAATATGTATATAGCTTAAATCTAAAAAAAATATAAAAATATAAACCCTATAAAAATCATAAAAATCAGAAAATAGAAAATTCCAAAAAAAATTTTTCCAAGACATGTCTTCCGTTTATCGATAACATTTACGGACCTAGAAATGTCATTCAATAATGACACGGGTTTTTAAATGAAGCTCGAATGGAAGTTCAAACTTTTCAAAACATGTCTTTATGGCTTGCAGTTATTTCAGACTGCAACCCGCTTTTCAAAATGAGGAAAGTATGACGCCAAAAAGATGGCTTTTCCTGACAATGGGTGATTAAGTTCTCCCGGGCATGGATTACTTCATATCTGTGCACCCTCGATTTAATGTACGTTTCAGTGCATTATTTCTTGATATAGAAGAGAAGTCTTCTTTCTTTAACCAAATAATTTTTCCTCTATGATTCTTCAGAATATTATTTGTGTCTCACTCAGTGGAAAGGTGTTGTTTGAAAATTAATCGGTCTAGAATTTATCAAAATTTGACACTCAATCAATGACTACAGCTCTTTAAATAGAAAACGGGTAATTGATTGAGGGGATAGTGTTTTTAAATTTATGACATCTACCGGGCATTTTAATTCATCAAATAGTTATCTGGAGCATGTCACAGAATATCAACGTTATCTGAATGAAGAACACGATAAGGCAGATGACAAGTCTCCTGAGCCAACGTCATCTCAACCACCCAAACCAACACCGAAACCAACTAAATACTCCAAGAAAGACCAAGGTAAAAAGCGTAAACTGGTCATGGAATCAACTGATGCGACCCATCTCCCGCCAAACAATCCTAAATCTCGGGTAAGGTAACCTAAGAAGCGCATTGCCTAAGAGCTCTCTCTTCAGTCTTTTTTAGTTAGCTGAGGTTGTAGATAAGGTGTTTTTTCCAGAAAGAGAACCCGCCAAGATGACAAGAAGAGGCAAAACCTTCAACGGGCTCCGAGTAATCTAAAGGAATCTCTAGGCAGAACTGAACTTAGGACCATCTCTATGCCTGGTGGTGATTAGGGAACCTAACTCTGGAAGAATTTAACCGCTTCCAAAGGTACAAGGAAAGGGAAAAGAGAAGGTCGCTAAAGAACAAGTTGCCCATGATCTTCTCACCCTACAGACTCCTAAACCAAAGAACCCAGCAGATCAATTCATCTTTCAGAGACGTACTCCCATGCCCACTGAACCCTCTGAACATGCTGACTCTCCCTCCTTGGATGTGAAACTTGCTCTCACTAACAGTGGAACAAAGTCAAAGGAGGAAGTGCCTGTGATTAAAGCTAGAGATCAAGATGAAGGCCAGGCTGGACCAAACCCTGGTGAACAAGACAAGGCCAGGCTGGATCAAACCCTGGTGATGCTGCAGAGTCTCAACCTCAACCAAGTCATGTGGTTCATGCTGGACCAAACCTTAAACACATGGACTTAGAGACCACTAATGCTACAACTCAACAAAAACCAGAGCAAATAGATGAGGAGTTTACAACAACTGCTTACCCAAATGTTTAGGAAAACCTCAAACTGCTAACTGAAGATCATGTGATTCTTAATGAACCTGCTAGATCCACGTAGAAACCATGTCTCTCATCATTTCAAAATAACCCTTGATAAAGATCTCAGCTTCACTGATCAGTTCTTCGTGGAGAAGCCACAGGAAGAAGAACCAGGGAAAACCAATGCTGAAGCAGAGGTTCAGTCAATGGTTTCGGTCCCCATTCATCAAGACACCCCCTCGGTTCCTCCAATGACCACTCCGGTTATTGATCTCACAAAGTCACAATATGACTCTCCACTCCCAACATCAACAACAACAACCTCAATAATCACAACAATAACAACTCTTCCACCACCACCACTTCAAAGCACCACAGATCCGATCTTAGTTTGTTGTATAGGTGAGCTTGAACAACATATCGTGGATCTGATACAAAACAACTTGGCCTTAGAGTAAAGGTTAGATACACATGGGTCCAATCTGTACAAATTGAAGAATCTCAATATTCCCCACCAGGTGAGCAAAGCTGTTGATGAGATAGTCACTGATGCAGTTGACTGGGCAATGCAAGCTCCACTTCAAGCTCGCTTCAAGGTTCTGCCCAGTGTTGATATGAAGGAAATTCTTCAACAATGGATGTTTGAAGACAACACCTACAAGACTCATGGAAGTTTCACAATTGACTGTTGAAGCTCTGCAGAAGTCAGTGGAGCTAGACAATTCAAATCAACGTTTAGCTGATCAAGAATAAGCACGTAAGAAGAAAAGAAAGAGATGTGAGTCACCAAGAACTCCTCCTGGGTCTCCACCTACACAACCACCTCTAATAACTACACCTCATCCAGCAGGCGAATCCGGTGCTTCAGGTACCTCTAAAGCATTAGGATCCTCTTAGTTTCCCTATATCTCCCACCTCCTACTCCCGCCATCTCCTGGTACAAGAAAAGAATAACAAACTGGTATGGTGAGGTGGATAAAGGTCATGGAGGATAGTGTTTATACTGGATATTGCACAGCAACAAGGCATTCAAGCTTCAAGTTCATCCAAGAATGCAGCCTCAGCTTCACAATCTATGGCTTGGACAACATCTGACACTCAATATAAGTCAGCTGACATCCCTAGGGCTCAAGAGTTATCTCCAACTGACTATCTAATGTAGGATGATTCCACTCTCGAAGAGCAGGTACTTTTGTCTGATGATGAAGACTCCGAAGACACAGTCGATCTCTACCAACCAAAAGACATATCACTACACAGAAAAGACTATTGAAAACCACTACCTAAAGAGGAAAGACCAGCGACTCCTGAACCTGCCTGGACTATTCCTTCTTCCAACAAGTCAGATGTTGTGAACAACTGGGCTTCTGCATTGGCCACTACTTATGAGCCCCCAGCTGAGAACTCGTTGCTTGCAAATATTGGAGATATGACAACCTTCATGAACTGGTACTACCAAAAGGTAAATAAAACCTTGCTTAGGTAAGCAGATTTCAAGGCAGGCTTGAAGTTGTTAAGCATTCTACCTAGATGTCATCACCTTAGTTCACAGATGAGGAGTGTCACAGATCGCTCACAGATCAGGGTTGACTGGACTAATCCGAATGAGATCAAGTCAAATCGATGTCAATCTGACACTACTCTCTAGACTGGTCCTCTAGGTCATGTCACTATTCAACAACAATTATTCTTCAATAAAGACTGAGTATTTGAGAATATGGCGGCAAGCGATGAAGACTAACCTGCACTATCTATCAAGATGAAAGTGCTGCTAATGATTATCTGACATTATGGGACTTAAAACTACTAGTGCCGGAACAAATAGTGATTGATGATAGTGTGTTACTTAAGACATAAGTGCAAAATATGGCATCTCTCACTGGTGATTAATCGACAGAAGTTATATATTTACATAGACATGCAATTCTCATCATTCAGCGTACAGACTCAAAGATGTCAGAAACACAACTGTCAAGATTCTTAGTGTCGTCAAAATCAAAGCATACTCAAGATACGGTGATGGACTACATGAGCAAATTTGTCCTCGATGAACAGCTGATTTCCAAGAACTACGCTTGCTGCAAAAGGCTAGATTTCAAGAACATGTATCCCAGTGACTTTGAAGACCTGAATCTAATCCTTCTGCAAGGTCATCTCGATCATCTTCCTGGTTCGGACAAACAGATGCTATCTACTGCTATCAAACTATGGACTCGGAACTTGGTGATTCGACAACGGGTTAAAGACTTTCAACTCGGCATTGAAAGCTACCAGACACAGTTAAACCTCACAAGACCAGGATGGGACATGCATCAGGCCTATGAGTTCAGAGCAGATTAACACATCAATTGAGTCTCCTCGAGCATAGTGTTTCCGTCAACAACAATGGAACGAAAGATCATTTGCGTTCACAACGAATATACAAGTTCAGTGAAGGGACGTATGACTAAATGTATCAACTATTCTGGAAGCACTAGATTACAGATTCAAGGAATTCAAGGTCAAACGGTTTCGAAATCTTTATGTACTTTGGATATTTGGGCTCTATACATCAAGTCTTCTCAGTGCGGCATGCAAGAAAGATTTGAATCTACTCAAGAAAGGATTGTTGGTTCGGGGGAAGCTATGACAACTTCCATCTAGAGAGTATCGAGATGGACTACAGATTGCTAACATGGACAAAATGACTGTGCCACTTTCGGTTTGAACATTTCAGGTCATGTCTCATACATAATCTTGTACATCAATAAGTAGTATGGTAATCAGTGTTATGTATCAGTTTATGAATTTTTCATGAGTTTCTCGTTAAACTCCAAATCATTTATAAACTCATCATAACTGACACTAACATAATCTCTCATTAATTGAGGGGGAGCATATATAGGTTCCAATATCGGCTTGTATTTAATCAGACCACATTTTCTCCCAAATTTTCTAACATATTTAAATCAATTGAGATCCTAAATCTCAAAGGGTTTGAAATTTTTGATCAGGGGAGAGAATGTGATTTAAATATTAAATCTGATAAAAATGTGATCTATTAAGACTCAAGCAGGTACTCCTCCCTCCATGTGCCAAACAATTTCGAATATCGACGCACATGTTGAGGGGGAGCAGTTTCATGAATCAAAACAATCGAGGTACTAATGCTTTGATGTTTACATCGCCCGTACCTTGATTGATTTTCAAATGGTTTTATGGCGAAGAGAACAGTACCAAAAGACCGACCCTGTATTTACTTTATCGGAGTTATAAGGATGGTATGGTTAGGTACATGTTCCCATGATCCCGCCAGAGCCGGAGGGATCTACCCAGGGACAATCCACTAGTTAGTGTAGAAGTCCTTAGGTATGATTACAAAAGGAGTAATGTGAGAATAAGGGAATAGTGCGGACTGAGATGGAGCTAGTACTGGAACATACCCAACAAGGTACTAGTAATGAAGTCTCGGTAAGCACTGAAGGGGTTGAAGAATGAAAAAGAAATGTTAAGATAAAGGGTGAAAAGAAAGCAGCCCTCCTTAAACATTAGGCAGAAACCGGGTCACTACATATGCTGTCAGAATCACATGGTTGATTGCTGACATTGAAGACAAGTATCATGGACCCAGTGATACGCTGCACAACCCTCCCTAGCCACTCAAGATCCCTCAAAGGATTCTTGTTTCATTTCTCACGGAGATCAATACATTTCTATCGTCTCTCTCACTCCGAGTTAGATGATATTGAAAAGGTGGCAGTCTGCTCCAGCCTCCGACTACTAAAAACCAAAAATGCACTATTGAGTCTAGAGCCATGAGATCATCCATAAATCTCGTTAGGACACTAATACAAACTATGCTTGCTTACACACACTGTGAAAACAAGTAAATCTAATTGTCCTAACTCATTATCCTCGTGGTATTGCCAGAACATCCGAGTGATACGAAAGTACTAACAATGAAGATGGAAATCCTTCGAGAGCCAACATCTAACAAGCTCTTGGTAGGTGACATAGCGATTCACTATTGTATTTAAACTTTGTGACAAATGGAAAGCAACGTTGTGTGAATTCTTTATTATCAAACTTGTTCCTAGGCAGTGAATTGACGAATAGTTTTTTGAAAAACCTTCGATGTTCTCAACAATGATTTTCGAGCACATTACTGTGGTTAGTCTTTCAAAGACAAATGTGTTTTCTGATGAAATTAATTCTGTGCTATAAACCCGTCTGATGCGACACAAAAATACCTTTCTTTAAATTGAACTCTCCAATTGATTTTTCAAAATCAATTTTTCCGTCATCAATCGGTAAAGACAGTAACAAAACCGATTTAATTCTTATCGGATGCTGTCTGCTATAGACGTTCCTTAAAGAGAATAGGAAAGTAAGGTTATTCTGATGGGTTGTTCATAGATGATCTGATACATATCACTGGAAATCTTGTCAAGGATATTCTTCTTAAATGAATCTACCTGATTCCCAAGTCGAGTCCCACACGTATCCGGAGGTTAATCCAACTCAGTACTCGGGCGAATGACAAATCAAATTCGCCACGAAGCGTTAATTGCCAACTATTTTATTACAGGTTTTCACGTAAAGATGAGATGGATATACCATTCGTTTCCAGTGGAGTCCAATTCATCAACCCCATGCTCACACTTAATGTACTAAATAAAACATCATAACCAAATGAAAGTCCTACAACACAGCTTACCGCAACTACTTATGATTAATATCATGATCCAAAAAAGTGTGAGCATGCGGTCCGAAGGGCACAACATCACAGAAGACAATACCCACCAACAAGGAGGATAAGAATATCCTATAGATGATGATCTAAAATCAAAGCTCAAAGACACACACAAGTCTTAAGGAAAAGAGCTCAAAGATTAACTACTTTTGCAGTACAATAGACTAATCTTGAAGAATCGAAAGGGACGTGGACGGCGGCGTGGCCCGCAGAAGTACAAAGATCAAGATACAAGGAGATGAGCTAGTGAATTACAATTGTATATACGTATGTTCTGTGGTTTCTGGGTGATGGACGGGCTCTTAACTTATAGCCTCACTATTGATACATGTAGATCATCAATTAGTTAGTTTTCTACGATGTTTTTATTGGAATCATCTACTGCTGAACCTATAATCGCATATATACATAAGACACACTCAGCAGTGTCGACACCTGAGATGTACATCTTGTACTAGCATATGTGATATCTGTCACATGTAGCCTAAATATTAATCGTTAAATTATCGTATGACTTATGGTGTTGGGCCGGGTCTTTACCCACATGTTAGCCCACTCCATAGCCCACTTAGGGGCACAAAACTCATGTATTTATACCCCTTTCCAGCCATGTGAAAGGGTTGGTTGATCATTTCATAATACACACATAAGGTGTAGTTTCTCTCACTAGAACTCAATTTCTCTCTCTACAAAGTAGGCCAACCCCTAGATCATTGATTGTGTTATGATATCCAATATCCTACAGTGTTTGGTTTTCGGTTCTAGCTCAAGTGGTGCGTTTGGGAATCGATTCAACACAAGGTGTTTGGTTCGTGAAGGTTGACTAGCAATCGACTCATACTTGGTTGACGTGTTTGTGTGAACAACCATAGAGGCAGTAATTTAACTGCTAACTCGTTTTCAGGATCTAAGGCTTAAAGGTTAGTTTACTTTCCTTTTATTATTTGTCAATCTTTGTGCTAAAACTAGATCTATTCCGCTGCGTACTCGTAGCTAATTGGTTACCTAGATTGTTAAATCCCAACAGTGGCATCACGAGCCAACTCGTTTTGGCATTAGGGTTACACGTTTTGAATTATATCATGTCTTGAATTGTACACGCCTAGATTTAATTCACATGCTTGATCTGCTGCGTTTTATATTTTATTTATTGTATTCTTGTAAATATGGCATAGATTATGCAAATCCTTGCTATAATTAAATAAAATATGTTAGATCTAGATCTTGAAAACTATTAATTGTTAATATAGGTTAAAAAGGAATAAAATTAAATTGTTAATTTAGTAGATTTGTTTCCTTTTTATAGTAGATCACACTATATATCTAAAAGATCTTGATTTTTATTTATGGTAATTAAAATCTTTTATTTTTGGAAACTAGATCTTTTAAATATTTAGTCTGATTTTGTTTCCTTTTCCGGCCATAAGACCTACTCAATCACTTTTGTGATGAATGGGGCGATCTAGGCACATTGATGAAAACCTAGTGAGGGTCTTATGGTTCTCTAATTGGGGAAGACTCGCAAGAGAACTCGGATCCTACATGTTTACATGTTTTATTTAATGTCATTCTTTTGTATTTGTCTCTTATGTGCATATATTTTACTTGATTACTCGTTTACACGCCTAATATGTATGCAATACGGACTAATACTTATAAAGAAAGATGATATTAAAACAAGTCTATTAATTACACGCCTATACATGTTCATTGTGACCTGCTAGTTGTTCCGTGTAAAACTTGATTTTTGAGAAAATTAATGGGACTATAAACTATGAAACTTGATTTCAAGATTATTTAAAAACTGGACATTATGGATTATTGGGAAGTACGGCTCATCCACTAGAACAAACTATAAGAGAAGTTTAAGGCGGAAATTCCTAAAGAATCCAGGTTTTTAATACGCTTCGCGCTGACCTGGTTCTCCGCTTCTTTGCGCGTTCGATTGGAGTTACCGAGAACCAATGTATCACTACAATGTCATTTATAAAAGGTTTTTAAAATTAGTGCTACAAAGTTGTTTTGCATGCCTCTTTGTACACGATTTTAACACATTTATGTGAATACCCCTATGTAAATTTTAAGTCAATGCCAGCCAACCAAGAACACGTGCATTTGGCTTGGCCTCTCTGGTCAGACCTCAGGGTCATTCCAACCCATGGCAAATTTGGTTCACTGGTCAGACCTCTAACTATTTTTGCGCGTTCTTGCTTGGTGGACTTAAATCGGGTAGGCTTGGTCAGACCTCGTGCTCGAGGCATAAGATGAGAACTAAACATGCTCTTGACATTATTACGTGTTTACTAATGTCTGGACTAGTCTCATAAATCTAAGAGTTGCATCAAATGCAATTAACGCTCGTCGCTTACCTCTTGCCCTACTTGTTTTCGTATTGGTCAGACCTTTGTTAATAAGTGGGAGGTCAAGTTGGATCTTAGTCTTAATTAGTAAATTAATTGGGTAGTTAATTCTATTAAGAATTTAATTATTGAAAATACTAAAATTAAACTTTCTATGTTCTAATTAATTGTGTTATTGCAACATAATTCGTAAACGAAAGTTTGTTTTCTCATAGAAGACAAACATAGTCTCTTTTCCTGGTAAGGAAATGAAGTGAGACATACTCCTATCTCTTCTCATTGGTGACAATAATAAGCTAGAAGTTTATAATTAAATTATTATCAATTATATTTAAACTCACTTTTAATCTTTCATTACCCTCTTTCGGTTATGAAATCTTTGAAAGATAAATTACTTTGTGTAACTAGAGTACATTTTGTCTATAGCTACCAAAATAATGACATCTTGCACTTGTCACGATGTATGAGTTTAAACCGCAACGAGTAAAGAAAATTGCTAGCAGGTCTTCTAGGCATATTTTCTTGGACTCATTTCATTCCTTATAGTGCTAAACACCCTTGTGGCTAGGCAGACCGATTAAGGAGGAATTGCATGCTAAAATGTTCAAGTTAATGAAAGCATGAATGGCTAGTCCCTCGTCTACATAAGTAGAAATTCATATACTATGTTCAAGACCTAAGTACTGTGACAACTGTGCTTTGAACAGGTTAGTCAAATCGTTAGTATTGATTTGAGTTTCACTATATGTTATGATAATTATGTGTTTATGTGATCTTATGAGAGTTGGTTACAAATTCATTGAGCGTGATCGTCTCGTGGTGATTGAAATTATGGTTGCTATGGATATTTCGTAATGTTCACATTTTAGTGACAATGAAATGATGGTAAAAATTCTATGTGTGTACGTATTTATATGTATATGTATACGTATATGGATGATAGGAATTCGCGGGATTAGAAAATTTAGTTTAGAAGTTAGTTGGTAGATTTTAGTAATTTTAAGTTAGAGAAATAAAGTATGAAGTGAATTTATTTTTAGGTATTTAAAACTAGTTTTATTTAGAAGAAGGTTTAAATAAATAAAGGTTTTTATAAGAATGTCAAAATTAAGGGTTGAATGTGTAATTAATAATAATTAAATAAAAATATATATAAATAATAACATATATATAAATATATGGACAACTCTTTTGTAAAAAATAAATAATAATTAAATTAATTAAGGGATGTTTGGTTGGGTCGGTTTGGAGGAGAAGAAAAAGGGGAAAAAGAAAGCAAATTTTAGTCCAATTATAATTCTAATTAGGTAACTATCAAAATCTCTTTCCCTTCACTATAAATACAAACCCCTCACCCCTATTTTTTTATAAATCCGGTCGAACCAAGAGCAGAGAAAAAAAAGTTTTTTTTATTCAAGATCCAAATGGTGGTTCGTGTTAATTAATCGAAGGTTTTAGGTATGTTCATAAACTTTAATTGTTTTAATTTTCTTTGTAATTCATGTAACAATAAAGTGATGGATAAATTAGGGTTTCATAAAATCTGTAAATTAATGATGTTAAACTTAACTAGAAGTGTTTAAGGTTTAATTAAAATCATATTGATGTATTCAGTTATAGTTAGAACGCGATGAAATTGAATTTAGGGTTGAGCAGAATTTTGGGTCATTTTGTTCGAATGTTATCTCATGATTGGTAACGAGATTTTTGATGAATCTTATGTCTATTGATAAGTTCAGTGAGTCTAGTTTCCAGAAAATTCAGCCTCGAAAGTTTTTAAGGTCGGGAAGTCAATCAAATATTGGTTACACTAAAAGTTGTCAGATCAGTAAATACGGGTCAGATTTAGGTCATGTTTGTGAGGGTAAAACCTATACTTAAAAGTGGAATTAAGTTTAGACCTTCCACAGTAGTTAAGTTTCATATGTCTATGGATAATCCTGTAAAAATTAGCCTCTGAAAGCATGTCTAAGTATGTATTATTAAAGTGATATTATTTTTGGTGTGCAATCAGATCCGAATTAGGACAATTTTGAAGTTTAATTTTATTTGAGGTAGTTACACATGTAAGTAATACTTGAGAATCACAAGGTAGTTAATATACTCATAAATGAGCATGGGTGATTTTTGGTATAATTTATGAAGGTCATTAAGTAAGGGTTTTGGGTACGTAAAGAGACATTAAAATTCTGCAATTCCGAGTTAATTGTAAGTAGCTAGTGTAAAGTGTTAGTAAGATGGTTAAGGTTGGGCATGGTGTCGGGGTGACCCATGATGGTTAACTAAACCCTTAGACATCCATCATATGTGTGTTACATGGACTAGAACTTTTAGCTTGGTCGCATGTAATCGTGTTTATTTATTTGTATAGTTGTGTGTAGAGATTTGAAAGCTGCGTTTGAGTATCCAGGTGAGTTTCATAGTCCCATTTTATTATGTTTTCTTGGGATGAAAGTGATGCAAAAATATGTTTCAAAATGTTTTAAGGTGACCACGTGACTTTTATGGTATTAGACCATACATAAAGTTGTTATCATTACATGATACATGTGATTAGCAAATTATATAACTATACAAAAGGCAGACGACCCGGCCCACGGGTCGCATTAAATTTTTTGACCCGGCCCCACCCCCACATTAATGCAAGGTTTTCTTTTTTTTTTTTTTTTTTTAACATTTACTTCTTTCTTTTTTTATCATTTTTTTTCCCTTTTTTTTCTGAATTTTTTTTTAAAATAAAACTTTCCTTTTTTTCCCTCGGAATACCCTCTCGCGCTGTTTGAGTCATCGATCTGTTTTTTTATGAATAAAACTTTTAAAGATTCCTCAAACCTCGCGCTCCGCTAAGCGTCCCGTTCTTTTTTTCCCTCAAAAAATTTTTAAAATAAAATTTTCCTTTTTTTTTTCCTCGGAATACCCTCTCGCACTGTTGGAGTCATCGGTATGTTTTTTTATGAATATTTTTTTTTAACAGTTAGTTTTTTTTTTACCATTTTTTTTTCTCAAAAAGTTTTTAAAATAAAACTTTCCTTTTTTTCCCTCGGAATACCCTCTCGCGCTGTTTTAGTCATCGGTCTGTTTTTTTATGAATAAAACTTTAAGTTTCCTCAAACCTCGCGCTGCGCTAATCGTCCCGCAACGGCGCACGGTCGCCATTTTTTTTTTCCTTTTTTTTTTCAAAAAATTTCTAAAATAAAATTTTCCTTTTTTTTCCTCGGAATACCCTCTCGCATGCATTAAATGGCCTTTTGCATTTAGTGTCCATTAAATGCACCGGGTTGACCGGGGTGCATTTAATACGCCGGGTCAACCCTACCCGGTCCGATCGGTTTTTTTTTTTTTTTAGAAAAAAAAAATGTTTTGTTTTTAAATACTCTCTCGCACTTTTTTAGTCATCGGTCTGTTTTTTTTATGAATAACAATAGAACTAACCACGCGCTTCAGGTGCATTAAGTTGCATTAAATGCACCGGGTTGACCCGACCCGGTCCGAACATTTAAAAAAAAAAAATTTAATTGTTTTTTTGCTTTCTTTTCCAAAATATTCACTCGCATTTTTTCAGTTATCGGTATTGTCGGGTCGACCCGACCCGGTCCGCCCCCCGAAACCCCCCGGTTAATTATCCTTTTTTTATTTACGAAATAGCCCCTCAAATATTTACGAAATACCCCCTCGCACTATGTGTTAAATTACGAAAACTACCCTCATTTTAATTTTTTTTTATAAAATACCCCTTTCCCCACTAGCGGTCGACCGTTAGTTTTTTTTAGAACGCACCAAAACAGTGCTTGAAATCGGTCGTTACTTAACGACCGTTAATTTTTTTTTTTTTTTAAATATACCTTCTAACACGTCCAACCAAAAACACCGGCCGCCAAACATCCCGCAGCGGAGCGCGAGTGAACCTAACTTGTTTACATATATCTACAAAAATCACTTCCGTGGATATTTTTCAAAGGATAATTAATTATAAAGCTAATATTTATTTAAAGTGGATATTCCGGTCATCATCTCCGACTACCAACCACCACCCTCTATTTAATCCATTTTTTATTTATACATGTTATTCATCCCTTAAAACCAAATTCCCATAACACTGATAAAACCACCAACATATTCCAAAAATTTTGAATTTTCTAAATGAACATAAGAAAATAAAAACCAAATCATATAAAAACCAAAACAATTTGTACTTTTCACCATCTCCGCATCCATTTCCCCACCATTACCATTGCCATTCATTGAATGAGAAACCCATTTCACATTTCTATCATCTTGCTTCCTAATTTCAAAAAGAAAATATTCTTTCGCCAGGTGGTTTTTGGTGGTGTGGTCGTATGGTGTTATCGGAAAGTAGCAGCTCGTCGTCACCCACTGTCGCCGCCCTGCCATGCCATCACCCACCGCCGCCCTAACCCGTCGTAACCCACCAGCGCCCTACCCCGTCGTAACTCACCGTTGGATCTAGCAGTTTAAAATCAGAATGATCAGATCTAGTAGTTTTGGTTTCTGATTTTGTGGCTTTTGATTTCCATTTAAGTGGAGATGTTATTGGATGTAAAGGTTTAGGTTGATATTATAGTTGTTTATGATTTACGGGTTTCTTTTTTAAATTAAAGGATTTTGAAGATGATAATGGATTTTAATTAGGGTTATGGTTTTGGTTAATTTGATGATTTTGATTAACAATACATTGTGTTTGTGTTTGAGAGTGATTGTTTTCTTCTTTTTTTTAGGAAGGAGAGTAAAATGGGGATGAATCAGGAATGAGTGTTTTTTTTGATGATATGGATATATGAATTATTAAAGTGATTAGTTAAAAAAGAAATATAAATTCAAGTTAAAAATACAAGAAATAATTAAAGGTAGAAGAAGAACCGAAGAAGTGGTTGAGCATGGATGCCATGTCAACAAGAAATACTACATGCCGGCCAAGTCTATGCCACACGGATGACAAGTCACGACATATGTGGAAGAAAGTGTTCACGTGGTGGTGACGTGTACATTATCCGGTCATATGGTTATTATTGATATAGGACAACAAGTTTCATGGTTAAATACGTTAATAAAAAAGTAAATGGTTCAATCCGGGACAAAAACATGAGTACGTTAGTAATCTATAACTTTTACCCTTGGAATTTCGATCATCTAACAACCGCATGTTTCCGTGATACACACAAAAGAAAGGTTAAGGCGGTAATGTTTTACAAAATTTTATGCATTCACCAAGTGTTTCCCAACATTTAAGTATTTTCACACAATCTTCAATGCAACACTCTTGAACTTGTCCACCTCCACCATTGCAAGTTCTTGATTTATGTTGGATCAGAATTCTATCACCTACGCACAAAAAAAGACAAAATATATAGGGTAAATTACACTGTTGGTCCCCAAACTCCACCTCGTTTGCCCGTTTGGTCCTTAGATAACGGAGACTCTCATACGGGGTCCCTATTTGACACTGTAGTTACCCGTTTGGTCTCTGGCACTCCGTTATGGGTAACGACGGTTATCTCCGTCGTTATCCTTGCCACGTCGTGTTTCTATTGAAGGGCATAATCGTCTTTTCACTATTATTCTTGGTTGCACGTTTGGTCCCTCGCCCTTATTTTACTACAGTAAAGTTTACTGTTCCAATTTTTTGTCGTTTTGCGTTCGCGCGTTTGGTCCCTCTCGTCTATTTTTTCCCTCCCGTTTCCCTTTCGCAAAAACACCCAACTAGTGAGTGATATACCCCATTGTGGATTTTAGTATTTACAAAACCAAACAGAGTGATTGACATGTAAAAGTAAAATTTAACATTACATATTACTGCAGAAATCAAAAGATTACAATTTGAAGTAGGCATTCGACAGACCCGAAATACCCAATGGCCTAATTTTAACATCAAATTCTAACAACCATTTTACAAAGACCGATAATCACACACTTGCAAGAGACGGAATGAACTCATAAAGGTTAGGATCAACTTCAAAAGGTGGAATGAACAGAACCGCATCATCATCATCATCATCATCATCATCATCATCCATTTGATTAGATCCAATATCAAAGATCTCAGTGTTAGTTTTTGATATTAGGTTGTATTTTACAACCTTTCCGGATAAGTTTATCACCACAAAAGCATCGTCTTCCCCTTCTCCCAAACAAACACTCCAAACACCTGTCCGAATCGACCATCCTTCAGGAAGTGGATTCAGTAATTGCACAATATTAACAAGGTACCTAACTGACCACATGGTGAGGTGTCATTTTATACACTTTTTCGGGGTCGTTTAACCCCCTAAATCATGCATTTATGCCCAAAATAGGTACTTAATCGTTCATTTTTAGGTATTTCTCATATGGAAGGCATTTGAAAGAATTACACGTGACTTTGGCTCATTTGGAGAAGAAACGGACAAGACTACGGACCTACACAAACATTGATCAAGAATTTCTCTACAATGGCTGGAGACGGCGTCACAGATATAACGTGACGCCGTCACCACAAAGATCAAGACGACGTCACATGATTCCATGACGATGTCAGAGCATACGACCCAGCCTATTATCTAGAATATTCTCTTTCATGATGGCGTCACGATTAAAACGTGACGCCATCACATCGTTTTTCCTATATATACAAACCTGAATTTAGGGTTTTGAGTGTGTAACTTTAGAATAAAAAGAGGGTACGAACCCTAGTTCGTTTAGCAGCTGTAGGAGACGATTTTAGGGCCTAAAAACCCTATTTTACCTTTTCCAATTCATGTTTTAATCAAGTAAGGTTTATGATTCGTATGATAGTATATATATAAAAAATACTAGGCAAATCCAAACTCTTCACCCTTGACAAAGGGAAAAAGTCGAGACCTACTTAGAAATTAAATATATAAG
>BQNB010073089.1:18757-32222 GCA_026074375.1 Tanacetum coccineum
TGTGTATGAAACTTCATCCAACCCAACTCAACTCGATTAATGCAAAGATCTGACACACTTGCATAATTTTAAAGCTACTATCATCAACCACATACATACTTCAAATATTCATAATTAACATGAATTAATTAAATCGAAATCACTTCCTAGACTAAACATATAAGAAAAAAAATAGAGTAATATAGGGTTTGTTGATAAAAAGTCACGTATTTTTTAGAAGATATTATTATAGTTTTGGATAGTAAATCATAAATGGTGGCTTGGATTAGTTGGTAAACCTAATTGAAATTTAACCATATGTCATAAGTTCGAACCTTCTCATGGCAAATACTTTTACAAAAAATCTGAAATTTATTGCTAAAGGAGTATCCATGTCATCGTTGAGGTGACATACAGTCACTAAATCATATTTATACACTCATATTTAAAATAAAAAGACTTTTTTTCATAAAAAGAATAAGAAGGATTTTTGACCGTTGATTTAAAATCAATGGATGAGATTAAACAACAATCTTAAATAACTCTGGAAGGGCAAAATAGTATTTTTATCAAAATAGGAAACACGCTAACAACCTCTGGATCATTATCTCTCCTACTACACTTTATCTCTTTCAACAACTTTCTCTAACCCAGGAACCCTAGATCATTCAAAAACCATGTAAATTCCTATAAAAAACAAAACATCTCTTCGATCATTCCTAAAACTCTACATCCTTCTCCTCTTATCAGATCCTTCAATCGATCATTTTAAAGCACACGAATCTCATGGATCATTCAAAAAGGTGAATTAAAACCATGATTTAAAGCTACACGAAGCTTTAATCGATCATTTTATTGATGAAAATGGCGTTGAAAGGCCTTTGTAAGTCAACTAAACTTAATTTTGTTCATATTATCATATTACTGATGAAAATGCTCAATTTTTATGCATTTTTTTCTAAAAATTAGCAACAAGGAGAAGAAGAAGTGGAACAACAAAGGAGTAAGCGGACGGAAAAGCGACACGATCGTCCCTCAAAAACTGCCAAATCTACAGGTTATTATTCAGGTAATTAAATTTAAGATTGGGTTGTTAATAGCAAAATTGATAGTAAAATGTGTATCAGATTTGATTGGACATGTTTTGTGCATTAATTGAGGTCTAAATGTGAATTGGTTTCGTTTAATGTTGGTTGGAATGTGATACGTTTGTTTAATCATTAATTGCTTGAGACTACACGTGTTTGATGCATTTTATAACTTTGCCTAAATGTGCATTAGTTTTCTTAGGAATTTAGGCAAGTTATCAGTGCATAAAATCAGCGTGAAAATCGGTTTACAAGTGTTTGTGCATTAATAACTTTGCCTAAAAGTGCATTAGTTTTCGTAGGAATTTAGGCAAAGTTATAAGTGCATAAAATCAGCGTGATATTGGTTTACAAGTGTTTGTGCATTAATAAGGAGCTAAACGGGCATTAGTTCTCGTAGGAATTTAGGCAAAAGATTTTACTGAAGTGATCTAAATAACTGTTTGTTTAGATTTAGTATATTTATTAGCCTTATTAAACCAAAATGGTGTCATTAAATACATCTTGCTAATGGATATAAGATAAATTATAAACACCTCCCTAATAGTATACATCTTGCTTTGGGGAAGAAAACATATTCTTTAAATACATTTAAACAGTGAGTTAGTTTTCTTTCTGTGGTTTCATACATGCTGAAAATGTGTGTAGATTAGTATGCATAAATCTTGTTGGTCATCGTTTATGGTGTTAAGTTGGTGTAACTATGGACTAATTCTCAATTTGGCTACATGTTGCCCAATAAGATACAAATTTGTGTCAAAATGCTGATTATTCCTCAGTTGACCAGGTTACTTTCTTTGCAATGACAGAAGTGTATCAATTTTGACCCGTTTGCTTAATGGGTTGATATGGGTTATGTTTTATATTTGTCTTGTCAAACGGGTAAAACAAAAAGGGTCTCGGGTTAACCCAATCCCGTTTCAACCCATACAATATAAATTACATGTTTCTACCTATACATACATGGTGTCTTGGTTACTGCTGACAGCATATGTCATTATAGTCTGAAAATCAAATTGTTGGGTAATAGCCAAACGAGCTGGCTTAGAACATTTGAAATTTTCATACGTGCAAATACACTTTCTTGTCTTTTCTTTCATGAATTGAATAATAGCATTTTTGTTTTAACTTTTTAAAATGGTTCTAAATAAACTTTGGGCAACTTTTGAATTTATTTTTCCGTTTTCATTTTGGCCACCTTATTTCTAAAACGACATTCCTAATGCATGTAGTTGATTATGATTGTATATTCGACACTGCTGTTGCAAGTGGTGATGCAAATCACACCAATGGTTGGCTGCATAATACAAGTGTTTGTGCATTAATAACTTTGCCTAAATGTGCATTAGTTTTCGTAGGAATTTAGGCAAAGTTATAAATGCATCAAATCAGCGTAATATCGGTTTACAGGTGTTTGTGCATTAATAACCCTAAATGTGAATTAGTTTTCATAGGAATTTAGTAAAAAGTTATAAAGTTCTTCATATCAGGGGAAATCGGTTTACAAGTGTTGTGCATTTCACGGAGTAAAAGCGCATTAGTTTTCTTTATGTAGTTTCATATACATGCTGAAAACGTGTGTAGTTTAAGATGTATACATCTTGTTGGTCATGGTTTACGGTGTTATGTTGGTGTAACTATGGATGAATTCTCAGTTTTGCTACATGATTGCCGAATAAGATACAAATTTGTGTCAAAATGTTGATTGTTCCTTAGTTGACCAGGTTACTTTCTTTGCAATGACATAAATGTCTCAATTTTGACCCGTTTGCTTAATGGTTATCGGATTTATGTTCTACTTATTTGTCTGTTAAAGGGTTAAAACAAAAAATGGTTCTCATACATACATGGTGTCTTGGTTACTGCTGACAGCATATGTCATTATAGTCTGAAAATCAAATTGTTGGGTAATAGCCAAACGAGCTGGCTTAGAACATTTTAGATTTTGATACGTGCAATACACTTTCTTGTCTTTTCTTTCATGAATTGAATAATAGCAATTTTGTTTTAACTTTTTAAAATGGTTTGAGATTTTACACATACTGAATAAACTTTGGGCAACTTTTGATTTATTCTCCCGTTTTCATTTTGGCCACCTTATTTCTAAAATAGCATTCTTAATGCATGTGGTTAATTCTGGTTGTATATTAGACACTGTTGTTGCAGGTGGCGATGCAAATCACACCAATGGTTGGCTGGAACAGTGGTCAGAAGGGGGTTAAAATGCAGTTAATGGAAGCTGTAGAATAGCCACAAAAGCATTAGGATGCTTTCAGGCATATTGGTACACGACCACCAAGCGATTTCTTATTGTTTGGTCCCCCGGGGTGTAGCAAAACTCTTTTGGCTCATGCAGTGGCATCTTAGGCCAAACTCAATTTTCGTGTAGTAAAAGGCCCATAACTTTTTAGCAAATGGGTTGGTGAATCAAAAAAGGCTGTAAAGTCTGTGTTTGCAAAAGCAAGGGCAAATGCTTCTTCGATCATATTTTTTGATGAATTAGATGGCCTTGCTAGCTCTTTAGAGTCGATGAGATGGATCAACTTATCACCACCTAACTTAATAGGAAGTCGTAAACACTTGTAACTTTAAATTGATGCACTTGCTAACATTTAATAGAATTTTTTATGGGGCAGGGACTAGACAATTTGGAAAAGCATTACAGGTAAACTTGTTTTCAAGAGACCGCATGAATCTAGAAAACAAATTTGAAGGAGGGGACAAAAAGGTTTGCTTCCATAGTATATTTACCTTCATTCTATTTTTAGTGTCTCTTGAGTTTGCTTCTAGTATAAGAAACTCACTTCCCTTGTTATTTTTCAGGTCAAGCCAAAGAATGGAGTTGTAGAAGAATGGAGTTGTAGTACTGAAGTATGTCGATCATGGCACAATTGGCAGTTGTTCTGGTGCTGCTAGCCACTTTTAACTTATCCTTGCATTTGTAATTGTTTAAGGAGTGTTTTGTGTTTGTAAGTTTATGGGTTTGTTAGAAGATTGGCAAAATGTGCATCAGTTCTTGCAATGTTTGTAAACATGCTATGTTTTTGTGATCGTCGTGAGTTGTTTAAAATAAAACTATTTTGTGCATGAAAATTGGCAAAATGTGCATCAGTGTTCCTAGGATCTTGATAAAAGTGTTATGTTTTTTTGATCGGCCTGAGTTGTTTTAAATAAGTTGTTTTGTCTATGAAAATTAGCCAATGTGCATCAGTTTTCGATGATATTTGTAAAAGTGATGTTTCTCTCATGGGCCTTCGTTGTTTGAAATAAAGCTGTTTTGTGCATGAAAAATAAGCGAAATGTGCATTAAAATTCCCAGAATGATAACACACACTAAAATTCATAACTGCAAGATAGTAAAATATGTTTGTATACATGATCTGCTAAAATTTGAGAACTTTATTTGGAACTAATGGTGGTAGAATGAGAACTAGATTTCAAACTTCCATTATCACCCCTCTTAAATCAAGCCTCAGATTCTTACTTTTAACTCTTTCAAGGAGAAGGACCATGATCTTCATGTGTTCTAGAGTACCGATCAACCTGGTCATCACAATTCTGACAACAACAAATAATGTACTAAAATTCATCATTGCAAGACAAAAGTATAGTAGATTTCTAATATCATTTGTGCAGCAAAACTGACCAGCATACGGGTTCTTTTTCATTGGCTGACTCTTCTTATTTGTGTAGTTCAAAGAGTCGTGATTTGCATCTCTTTCACTACAAATTTCCCATTGCCATCCTTTTTTAGCACCATTAGTTATTAATTACTTTTCACTAAGAGTGGGATATCATTTTCATAAACATACAGATGAATATACTCTTTTTCAAAACCATAAACTACAGACTTATTCTCATTCGTAAATGCAAATAGGCTAAGCATTCACATATGCTTGAAGGCTCTTTGAGTTATTGCCCTTCCGTAAATGCAAATGGGCATACATACACATCTGTCATGAAGCTCCTTGAGTTTAATTTGCCCTGGTTTCTATTATTTTCTGATTATCCCGCCTTAACGCCCAACTTGTCAATTATGTATTTCACTGAATAGTGCATCAGTGTAGTCATATCATGATTGGTAATAAGAGTTTATATTTTAATTTTTATACGCATCGTTGTTTCAAATAAAACTATTATGTGCAGGAAAATTAGACTACTGAGCAACGGTTTTATATGATGTTGGTCTTAATTTTAAGTTTTCGAATGATTTGGCATTATTTTCCATAAACAAACGTTTTTGTGCATTAAATAAGACTAGTGCCGCATTAGTATTCACATGATATCAGTAATGGTGTTATTATTTGATAGAAATAAGTTATTTGTGATAAGAATGTATGTTTAATAAAAACTGGACTAAATGAGC
This sequence comes from Tanacetum coccineum, assembly GCA_026074375.1. NCBI lineage: Eukaryota > Viridiplantae > Streptophyta > Magnoliopsida > Asterales > Asteraceae > Tanacetum > Tanacetum coccineum. The sequence continues at coordinate 24,191 of BQNB010073089.1, forward strand.
ATCATCTTTCATATGATGTTGCTTGAAAGAAAACTATATAGAATAAAGCCATGTTTTCTATAAAAAAACATGTCTCTATCTGAAAAAATAATTATATGCTATATTTCCAGTTCTGGTGTCCCACTTTGAGAAGAAAAAAGAGCCAAATCCGCGACTTCTTCGGCTCTTGACCTCTATAACCTTTCACATTCAGGTGCAAGGAATCACATACCGATATCCATGACTTCTTCAGTATTGATCCTGCATATAGCAAGTTTAATCACATCAGACAAATGACTATCTAGGAAAAACGAGTATAAAAGAGTAGTCTACCTCAAGCAAATTTACTAAGTAACTCTTTTCCTAAACACTCTTTTCCGATTAGTTACTTTTCGCAAACCCAACAATCAAACAATTTTCGCCAAATCACAATTCCAAACACTCTAATAAACCCACAACTAACAGTTATCATTCACAATTTTCAACAGAAAATCAACATTATACCTAAAAAACTTGGCGGTCCGCAACAGAGACGGATTCAGTAGCGGCCTGGTAGTCCAATTGTTTCCAGCTTGAGCAGCCCCTTCTTCAGTTACTTACTACTTACTATATCCAACACCAACATAAAATTTCAGCATAATAACAATACTAACTTTACAACGATATCTATAAGATCTATCTAAATTCACCACAGGTTCAGATTGAGTTAGGTAATCACCCAGTTTAGTCGGCGTGAGTACAAACGATGCAGTGTTATTCGGATCGACACATGGATTCCTTGCACATAAACACAAAATATTAGCTATAATGTCCTAACATTTCATTAACGATACATGATAATGCATCTAGACTACACCTAACTGTTTTCGAGGTTTTTCAAGAATATATGTAAAATATCTTACTATTCTAATGATTAACGTTGCACTTACTCATAATAAACATGCAGTTTTGGGGCCAAGTACCCCAAGAACAAAGCAAACATTGAGGCTTTCCAACTAGGCACGAAAGGGGTGCAAGCAGCCAAGACATGCACTTGAGTGAAAAGGAAAAGGTGGGTCACGTCTCGCGAATTCCATTTCCTGAACCAAAACCCTCCCATGCGCTTATTCTCCAAACCGACATCACTCCCTTTTTATTTGTAAATGGCATCATTGCTACACACCTCTTACTCTCTCTACAACGACACTTTATGTTTTCCCAATATATGAACACAATTTGATGTATCAGTTACACTAATATATGCATCAAATTAATCTAAAAATACAAATATGCATCAAATTATAATAATAACATGAACTTTTGTACGATATACACAAAAACACTATTTTGTGCATCAAACTTTACTACAAATACAAATTTAGCATAAGACACAATTATAACACCATCTTATGAATAAAATACGCCATGAACACTGATTTGTGGTTCAAAGTCCACAACAAATACACATCTGCATCGTATTTACAAATAACACTAATTTATATATCAGTTACAGGAAATTAAAACAATAAAAAACTTAATCTGATGTAAAATATCTAAACATAATCAATCACATAATAAGAACACACATACCTTGATTATCATGAGTATGATGGATCACTCCAAACGAACTTGAAAATTGGGATTCGTAGTTAGGATTAATCGATAATTATGATCACAATGCATATGTGAAATTTGTAGCAATCAGATCAAAGATTGTGATGAAGTTGATTGTGTTGAGTTGATAAATTTTTTTCTTCAGGTAATTGGGGGTTTGTATATTCGATGTAAAATTACCTTTATGGCTTAAATGATTAATTAGAGGGAGGATGATCTAGTCCATTGATTATAAATCAAGTGTTTATGTGTGTGTTTATGAGTGAAAAAATAGGTTTTTTAAACAAGTTAATTATTTAATAGAATCGGGTAACTGTATTTCTTTTTAATAAAGTTATTTATTTTTTGTTTATAAAAGTTAGTTAGATGAGTATTGGGGAAATTACTTGTATACCCTTAATAGTTAGTTAAGATGATAATTAATCTACATCGTTGATTTTAAATCAAAGGTCAAAAATCCTTCTTATTCTTTTTATGAAAAAGTCTTTTTATTTGATCTCTCCTCTATATATATATATATACATACACATATAGGGATGAGATCATGAGAAAACCTAATTTCGGTGGAAAAACCGGAAAAACCAAACAAATGCCCTAAAAAAACCAAACAGATGCCTTAATTTTTTCAGGCTAAAAATTGTTTTTTCAGGCAAATATAACTGCGTAACATCCTCATTAGTCCTCAGTGTAAACAGTACCAACAAACACCCTGAGAATGAACTCCAAGAATCTCACCAGCATCATCTTCCAAATTCTTTTTCCATGCAATCCTAATACACCGATCATTATCCAAGACCGAATCATTCACGAATCTCGGCCTCTCAATAGGAGTCCAACAAGATCACTTTCCACCCTAACGAACATCCCCTCTCGCAAAACCCGTCTAGAAGCGTCTACCGAATCATTGGTAACATTCTTGAGGGAATCTGAATCAACAACTACGACATCCAATGCCTCCTCTGTTTCCAAACTTTCATCCAAACGAGACCCGATGGCATCCTTCCTTTGCCAGAGGAATTAACTCGAATTGGACCTCCATCGATTCAATTTGGCGCCCAATAATCAAACTCAAAACGCAAATACGATAAGTCCATTACGATATGAAAACTATAAAGGACTCTATCACACAGTAAGACTCTGAAGAACACAAACCTTCTCCCAAAATGAGACATTGGTCCATCTCTTACCAACCTAAACAACGCTGCTTTCCCCACCGACCACCCAACTTTTTATAAACCTCTGGAGCCCAGGATGCCAAATGGCAAAACACCACCAGTCTATCCTAACTCTATCTTTCATCGTGGAATAAAATCTTAGAAAACATCTTTTGCAACTCCCAAAAATATCCTTTTTAAATAACGCCCTTTGAAATCTTGACGCGTTCCACGGGAATCCATAGAGTCGAATTCCACCCATACCGCAACGCCCCCCAACATAGCCAAACCAACACATCGAATCACCTCAGAAACATAAGTTTTAGAAGCCTGAAAATGACACTTAAATCTTTAACTTTATCAAGAATACTACGCTCCATACATCCAAATCAATACAATCGACTACCGAGATAGACATCACCGCAGTCATTACCCGCTTCCTATAACCATGTTACAAATCCGACACCCCACAATATTCTCGCCAACAGTACTGTTACCGTATTCCCACAAGTCCACTGATTTGGTGCCCAGGAACCCGCTTGAAGCATACTTTAAAAGGACTGAAAAACCAGTTAGTTGATACTAACAGATTGAGTGTTGAACCTACACTGGTTTTCCTCCCAAACGTTCCACAGGTCTAGTATAATTCACCCTACTTCGCCCACATCGCAAATAAAACAAAACCACCCATCCATGCCGTCGTAATTGGAAATTAAGCTGATATATCATTAACATTTATAATACGTAACAAAACCAAATCGATGACCCGTTTTTGGATCTCTTTGCAGCTATGTTAACGTTCGATCACCAAACCCCATTTGTGACAAATATCCCCAAAATCTTGACCGACGCATTCCATGGGATATTAGAACAAAGATTTGATAAAATACTTATGTTCCTTATAAGAATTAGGGAGAGATGGGATTTTCGTTGGGATACCTTAGTTATTGCTCTTGACGACGATTATTTATCAGAGATCGCCTTTGCTATTTTCTGAATAAATTATTAATCGTGACCCTTGGCCGCGCTACCCATGTTTGAATCCCCTTTATTTTTGGATCTGGTCTAACCATTCATCGGTTTCAGTCAAATGTGATTAATTTGTACTACGTATGTATTTAATTGGTATGGGAAAACATAATTATATTTTCTAATGTTACACGACCATCGGATTTAAAGGCATTGTTCATTCTCCCATTGATTACAGGTGGTGAAAACTCGAAGGCAAGAGTTTTTTCTTCGGGTAATTGGGGGTTTGTATATTCGATGTAAAATTACCTTTATGGCTTAAATGATTAATTAGAGGGAGGATGATCCGGTCCAGGATTATAAAATCAACAAGTGTTATGTGTGTGTTTATATGAAATAATAGGTTTTTCTTAAACATTAATTATTAATAATCGTGTAACGGGATTGCTTTTAATAAAGTTAGTTATTTTTGTGTTATAAAAGTAGTTAATGAGATTTGGGAAATTACTTGTAAACCCTTATGAGTAGTTAAGATGATAGTTAATCTACCCGTTGATTTAAAATCAAAGGTCAAAAAGACCCTTCTTATTCGTTTTGTAAAAAAAAAAGCCTGTTTATTTGATAACTCCCCTCTCTCTCTCTCTCTCTCTCTAGAGATATATATATAATATAATATATATGATATAGATAGTATTATAGTATATATATAGATAGGATAGTAATAAATTTATATAATATAAATATATATATATAAAATATAGGTAAATCGGCAAACAAACCAACTCACGAATAAAATATAATTCCGGAAGCATCGACTCCAAAGGTGACCCCTTCTTAGTCGTGTCAAAGGTGACCCCTTCTTAGTCGTTTCCCGGGTCGTTTTTGTTCCTGACGAGGCGTGAATTGAACTTCGAGTTCACGTTTGTAATCGGGATTTTGAATAGATTAAGAAGTTTGATTTGGATTCTAATTTCTACAAATAATAAGCAAATAACAAATTAAAACAAGCAACAATTAAAGCGAATGCGAATTAAACACAAAGAACGTTAACGGGATTTTAATAACGCGACCTAAAACCTAAAACACCAAATTTTAACTGTAGAAAAGCAAATTTAATTTTTAACAATCCTAAATGATAAAAGAAAATTTTAGAAAAAAAAATTATATTTTTTTGACTTTTATTTAATTTATTATGAATAAAATACACTTTTAATCTAAATTAAATATTAAAAATACTAAACTAATTATTAAAATTCTGGAAAAATGCAGGAAAATACTTTAAGTTATGAAGAATGCAAGAAAAATACTACTTCTGAAAAACTGCTTATATATAAGCAGTTAATAAGCAAAACAACTTATTAGGCTATTGGGCTAAAGTGACCTTATATATTTAATTGTGCAAACTATGAATGAAAAAGACCCAAGGCCATGTTGGTAGTGGGAGGTGGTGTTGAATGCGTGTGTGTATGAAAGGGAGGTCTCAGGTTCGACCCCTGAGACTTTCTTTTTGGAAAATTAATTATTTTTTTTACAAACTTATTCAAAAGCTCAAAATAAGCAAATTTTATGAAAACACTTTTTATAAAAAGCACAAATAAGCTAAGGAATAAGCTGAAAAGGGTTGACAGTTTACTTGAAAAAGCTTAAGGTTTTTTAGCTTTAACTAACTTGGTCAAAAAGCTGCTATAAGCTAAAACCAAGGCTAAATAAGCTACAAGGGCTTTAAACCTAGCCTAATAAGCAACCCTCAATTCAAATTAAGCAAATCTAATAAGCCTTAGGCTCAGAAACTCAATTAAGCTTTTTGACTAAATTTAAGAACAAAGCAGCCTAGGGGCACTTTTTAAGCTTATTTTTAAGCTAGTAAATGAAAAAGATAAACTTTAAAAGTTGAAAACAGATTAAGTTTGGAGTATTAAGAACACAAATAAGCAAAAATCAAGGAGTTTAACTAAAAGTAAAAGCTAGAAACAAAGGCTTAAAATTGGCAGACTATACTTTTGGCTATGCCTCTTTTTTTAGCTTAAGAAAAATAGCAATAAGCAGCCCTAGAAATAAGCACTTAGATTAAGACTTAGGACTTTGAAAAGCTTAAACAGATTAAGCTTTAAGGCCAATAAGCTTGTGCTAAGGTTTTCAAACCCTAAAACTTTCTTTAACTAGTCTAAAAATGAGATTTGAAAAAGGCTTAAAACTTTAAAACTAAAACCAAAACTTTGACAGTTTAAGATTTAAAACAAAAGGCAAACTGCACAATTGACCAAACCATTTAAACTGCATATATGAGCCTAAAACAAACAAGAAATCCACTCTTATAAACACTTAATCAAAATGAAAACCAATAAGCAAATGCAATAGTTTGAAAACCTCAGTTTCAAAGAACTTGAAACTCAAAACCCAAAACTTGATTTTAAGCTTTGCAAACTTTTTAAAACAGACTTTCAAAAGCATAAAACTGGATCACATAAGCATTATGCATTCATAATAAGCAGTAACCAACATCAATAAGCAAAAGAATAAGCAGCTTTAATAAGTAAACAGTAAGAATGCTGAAAACTAAAATGAAACTCACTTTTGATTTAATAGCTTGGAAGGTAAATAATGTTTAGAAGCCAGGAAACAAGGAAAAAGCTGAAAATAAGCAATAAGCCATGATAAAAAAACTAGATGATTACAATGTGTGATTTCGTCCCTATTTATAGGGTGAGGGTTGTGCATTCTTTGAGGAAAGCTGTCAATCATCTTTAAGACCTTCTAAATTTGCTTATGGAAAGCAATATCTCAGCCAATCAATCATTAAAACCGCCCTTGAATGCATTTGACTTTCCCCTAATTTCTTGACGCGTTTTCTTTGTCCAATAGCAAGCCATGAATATGCCACGTGGCACTAACGTGTGTTAGGGATCGAGCAGGAGTCCTTTGGAAATAAGTCGCACCACGAGAGAAAGGGTTATGCCATGTTTTAGCCTTTCCCGCCATATTCGGAGTTTAAAAAGGGAAAGTGCACGGTAACGGGGTTAAGGTTGTTAAGGGAAAAAGGGTAACGGAGTTAGAGGTATAAGGACTAACGGTGTAAAGTTCAGGGACTGGCGGTGTTAGTCCTTGGGGACTAACGGTGCAATTGGGTTGTAACAGGGTAATAGTTAAAAGGGTTTTGGGCTAGTGTTGTTGTTGGGCCGGTTTTAATTGGTTTGGGCTTTTGTTGTAATAAAGGCTTTGTATAGATGGCTTAATAGGTTGACTTGGCACGTTAACTTGGTTTGGGTTGGCCCACTAAGATGCGTACGCCTTTGGCTTCGGTTTTCCACGCTCTTTCCAATAGCGTGCTCGGTTTTGTCCGGTTTTTGCCTTGTTTTTGTCTTTTTGTGGATATCCGTTACCTGCACAGTAAATAATACAAAACAAGCATATATTTGGCATTTTAAGTCCGTTTTTGGTCATTTAAGCTCGTTTTATTAAGGAAAAGGTATGTGTATTTAAGCACATACCAAATCCCCTCATACTAAAATATTGTTGTGTCCTCACGCAATGAAATAAATCAATGTTTAGAAAACCAAAAATTTCAACCCCCTTAAATTAAATACCTTGAAAAGTAGCAAAGTGTAAAATTAAAAGGGATTAAGAAATTTCTAGCTTTTTAAACACTCCCCGGTTTACCATTTTCTTCTTGCATACATTTTTTTCTTATTTTCTATTATGTACAACATGCTTGACTTTCATTATTGATCATAACATTTAGGATCACTGAATAAGAAACACCTCAATCCTAAGGTGCCCTAGAAGGATAAATTCATCGTCCTTGATTTTTCACTTATTCCCAAACTAAGCTTAAAAATGAAATCATTGTTAATTACAAGTTGGGATGCTAACGCTACTTATATTTGTAATTTGTGTAAAACTTTTCTTCCTGACAGATATTATATATTAAGGTATGTGTGCTCAGTTTGAATTTTGACCATCCAACCCACGTTTTTAGATAGCTATAACCTTTCCAAGTCTCACGTTCCACTTTTAGTTATATGAATTCAAAGGTAAGATTGTCCCATGTAGCAACATTTCTTCTCGGCACATCCCAACCTCGTCGGCCAAGTGCCCGGGCTTTTGACACCCCACAGAGAATACTGATCAGAATTAACAAACGTCCGGTTTCAAAATTTTGTAGGGATTAACAAGTTTAAGTTCAAAAGAATGTTTAAATTTTAGAAAAAGACATTTTCACTTTATTTATTAAGCAATTTACACTAGCAACATTATTATATTTTTCACATCATTTTCATTTTTTTGCGACATTAATATTTACAGCGTATACAAGGAAAATTTCTTTTTAGAAAATTACA
>BQNB010073090.1:0-23495 GCA_026074375.1 Tanacetum coccineum
GTTATGATTATGTATGCTTTTGATGTCACACCATATTTGTAATACTTCTACCCTTTTGGGTCGGGGCGTTACAATTTATGTTTGATGTCTGCTCCAGCCTACGATTACTAAAACCAAAAGAGCACAAATCGAGTCTAGAGCCAAAAGAGATCATAATATAAATCTCATTAGGACACAATGTCAAAATACATTTGTTGAACACCATAAAGTTCACAAGCTGTAACAAAGAGTCCTACGCATTATCCTTGAGATCTTGCCAGAACATCTGAGTGATACTTAAGTATTCACAGTGAAGATGGAAATCCTGCTTGAGCCAACATCAAACAAGCTCTTGGTAGGTGACTTGCAAGATTCTATATGAATCAAGCTTGTGATAACTGGATATCAATTTTGGTCTAGTAAATGAATTGACGACTTAATCAGAAAGATAGTAACTATCTGATTCACTCTTACCGTGTTGTCTGCTTTGAGACGTTCCGGTAATGAGAACTAGCAAGCATGGTGAATCTAATACATCTGTGTTAGAAGATCCTACGCTTTGAGCTGGAAACCCTGTCAAGGAGATTCTTTGAATCTACCTGATCACAGGTATAGTATTTATACTATAAAACGGGAAACCGGAGGTTAATGCAACCGAACTCAAGATGAATGACAAAGCCAAATTCATCTTTTATTGCTAACTGTTTTATTTCAGGATAAGACGACGGTGTTGCAGCCTCATTCCAGCGAAGTCGGATTCATAAACCACATGCTCATACTCAAGCTTTCAAAGTCAATCATTCAACGTCAAGATAGTTGATTCTAATCTTCCCCACCATCAAAGAGCCTCAAAGTCAAATAAAGAATCATCAATTGGGGAGATTGTTAGACTTATAATCACATATGTCAAACAAGAATGTAACAAGTATGAGCATGTTGGTCAAGAGCACAAGTTGATCAAGGAAGTCAAATCAAGATGATTCAAGTCAAGGAGATGATGCAAGATAACGATCTCAAGAATTCAAAGTCAAAAGATAAAGGCTCAAAATCAAGATCACAAAGCATGGATGAACAAAGCCATTACAAACAAGACAAGACCATAACAAGGCAAAGCATAAACGTCAAACGTCATATCTTCAATGTCATCGGTGGTACAGAGGAGTTTGAAGAAAGAGACCTCAACATTGGGGGAGATTGTTAGCCTTAATTATATTAAGTCAAACAAGAATGTTATCGGTCTTAGAAAGTCAAACTAGGTCTTGTATTGTAATAGGCTAGTCGGGTTCAACGGGCTTGGATTGTAATCTAATATTGTCCGTGTTTCGGGCTCAAAGCCCAAGTTAAACCAAGCCCGGCCCGTTTAGAAAGCCCAAGTGCCAAGATAGCAAGGCATGGGTATAAATATCCCTTCACCACACTTGGTGAAGGGTGTTGGTTACATTTCTATCACTTGTAATCCACCAATTCTCTAATCTAATCTTCCTTTCTTGTTTCTCTCTCTACTTTCTCTCTCTAAGATTTCTTATTATTTTCTAGCATATTGGTAAAGATTATTGTTGTGTAATGGATTAAATTCATGGGATAACAATGGTGACAATCAGCTAGGAAACATAATTATCTCAAGGGTATATTATGTTGAGGGGCTTGGACATAACTTATTTTTTGTTGGACAATTTTGTGACGAGGATCTGGAGGTTGCATTTTAGAAAAACACTTGCTTTATTCAAAATTTAGAAGGTGTCGATCTACTTTTAGGATCTAGAGACACAAACTTGTACACAATTTCTCTTCATGACATGCTAAAGACTTCTCTGATATGTCTTCTATCAAAAGCGTCAAACACTAAGAGCTGGTTATAGCACCATCGGTTATCACATCTCAACTTTGGTACTCTTAACAAGCTAGCTAAATACGTTCTTGCACGAGGCAATCCAAAGCTTAAATTTCAGAAAGATCATCTGTGTTCAGCATTTGCATTAGGAAAAAGCAAGAAATCCTCTCATCAACCCAAGGCTGAAGACACTAATCAAGAGAAACTTTATCTTCTACATATAGATCTTTGTGGCCCGATGCGTGTGGAGAGCATTCACGAGAAAAAGTATATTTTGGTGATTGTTGACGATTACTCACGATTTACTTGGGTCAAATTTCTAAGATCAAAGGATGAAGCTCCTAACGCTATCATCAAATGCATCAAAAATATTCAAATTCGTTTGAATGCCACAGTCTGTAATGTTCGAATAGATAATGGAACTGAATTTGTCAACCAGACACTTCCTGAATTTTATGAAAATGTCGACATCTCACATCAAACATCTGTTGCTTGCACTCCTTAACAGAACGGCGTTGTCAAAAGGCGAAACTGAACTTTTGTAGAAGTTTCTCGTACAATGTTGATATTTTCAAAAGCTCCATTATTTTTGTGGGCCGAAACAATCAATACAGCTTGTTATACCCAAAATCGTTCCATGATCCGTCTCCGATACAACAAAACACCATATGAGCTGATGCACGACAAGAAGCCAGATTTCTCGTTTCTTTATGTCTTTGGTTCACTCTGTTATCCGACCAATGACAGTGAGGATTTGGGTAAACTAAATGCAAAGGCCGATATTGGTAATTTTGTTGGTTACGCGCCCGCAAAGAAAGCTTTTAGACTCTATAATAGAAGAACCTGGAAAATCATGGAAACCATTCATGTAACGTTCGATGAGCTGACAGCAATGGCTTCTGAACAATTTAGTTCAGGACCCGGACCTCAATTTATAACTCCTGCAACATCCAGTTCAGGACTCGTTCCAAACCATGTTCCTCAACAGCCTTTTAATCCACCAAACAAAAATGATTGGGATCATTTGTTCCAACCCATGTTCGATGAATACTTCAACCCTCCATAACGTGCTGTTTCTCCTGTTCCAGTAGCTGTTGCACCAAGAGCTGTTGAAATAGTCGATTCAACTTCATCAACAACTATTGATCTAGATGCACCTACATCAAGTACTTCATTAACTAACCAACAACAACAATCCTTAATCATCTCACAAGGTGTTAAAGAACTGATACCAAATGCACACTTTAACAATCCATGTCATGAACCTCTTCATGATATTTCTACTTCTCAAGAATCATCGTCAAATGTGCAGTCCTCTCACTTTGCACTAGAATTGATTGGTAGATGGACTAAGGATCATCTATTGGCAAACGTGATTGGTGACCTGTCTCGACCAGTCTCCACTAGAAAGCAACTCAAACCTAATGCCATGTGGTGTTACTTTGATGCCTTCCTAACTTCTGTAAAACCAAAGAACTTCAAACAAGCCATCCTTGAACCATCATGGATTGATGTTATGCAAGAAGAAATCCATGAATTTGAAAGACTACAAGTTTGGGAATTGGTGCCATGTCTAGATAAAGTCATGTTGATCAAACTAAAATGGATTTACATGTTCAAGACAAACGAATCTGGTGGAGTACTAAAGAATAAGGCTAGATTAGTTGCTCAAGGATTCAGGCAAGAGGAGGGAATCGACTTTGAGGAATCATTTGCACCGTTTGCAAGAATAGAGGCTATTCGTATCTTCGTAGCAAATGCCGCCAACAAGAATATGATGATCTTCCAAATGGATGTCAAAACGGATTTCTTAAATGGAGAGGTCAAAGAAGAGGTCTACATTTCTCAACCAGAAGGATTTGTTGATCAGGACAACCCATCGCATGTGTACAAGCTCAAAAAGGCCTGTTACGGTCTCAAACAAGCACCACGTGCATGGTACGGCATGCTGTAAATTTCCTCATTTTACAACATTTCTCCAAAGGTGCAGTCGATTCAACCTTCTTCATAAGAAAAGAGGGAAACGACTTATTACTGGTACAAATTTATGACGATATAATATTTGCATCAACCAATACTGCTATGTGTAATGAGTTTGCTAATCTTATGACCACTAAGTTTAAGATGTCAATGATGGGACAAATGTCATTCTTTATAGGATTACAAATTTTCAAAGTCCCAAAGGCATCTTCCTAAACCAATCAAAATATGCTTCTGAAATAATTAAGAAATATGGTTTGCTAACTAGTGATTCTATAGACACACCTATGGTTAAAAAGAATAAATTGGATAAAGATCTATAGGGGACACCAGTTGATGCTACACTTTACCGTGGCATGATTGGATCCTTCATGTATCTGACATCCAGTAGACCTGACCTTATTTATGCAGTTTGCTTATGTGCTCGGTATCAAGCAAAGCCTACCGAAAAGCACTACATGCGGTTAAATGGATCTTTTGATACCTAAAGGGAACCATTAACATGCATCTCTAGTACTTGAAGGATACCGGTATGTCTCTAACAACATATTCAGACGCAGACCACGCGAGATGTCAGGACACTAGACGTAGTACATCAGGGAGCGCTCAATTCTTAGGTGATAAACTTGTTAGCTGGTCTTCCAAGAAGAAAAAGAGAATTGTGATCTCGAGTACAGAGGCTGAATATATTTCCTTATCTGGGTGTTGTGCTCAAATCCTATGGATGAGATCACAGCTAACAGATTATGACTTTTAATTCAATAAGATTCCTCTGTACTGTGACAACAAAAGTGCAATTGCTCTATGCTGCAATAATGTTCAACACTCGAGAGCCAAGCACATTGATGTACACTACCATTTTATAAAGGAGCAAGTGGATAATGGAATAGTGGAACTATACTTTATATGGACCAAATATCAACTGGCAAACATCATCACCAAACCTTTGCCACGAGAAAGATTCAACTTCTTGATCGACCAGAAACGCTAAAACGTCTGGCAGAGGAAGAGGATGAGTAATGGTGGTAACTCGTGGTATATCCTATGTATTATATGTATATATTAAAACATAAAAAGACAAAAAGATCTTTCATTTTATAAAAAAATATCAAAAAGAAAATTAAAAATAAAAAAATTAGAAAAATATAACAATATGTATCTCTGACTTGTCTTCTAAAAATCGATAACATTTACGGCCTTAGAAATGTCATTTAATAATGATACGAGGCGGTAAATGAAGTTCGAGCAGAAGTTCAAAAATATTTCAAAACATGTCAAATGGCTTGCTATTATTTCAAATAGCAACCCGGTCATCAACTTGAAGGCAAGTATTTCATCAAAAAGAAAACTTGACCTCACAACAGAAAATTAATTTTTCTCGGGAATGAATTACTTCATATTCATTCAAAGGCTTGTGTTTACTTTGTAACGCAACCCGTGCTTTCTTTATACAAATTAATGTACGTGTCAGTGCATTTCTTTGTCAAAATAATAGAAATCTTATTTTTATGGTGTTGATTTTCAAAATAAAACTTAATCATCTTTCGGTTTCATCTGAAAATCATTTTCTAAGATAATTAGAACCATCAAATAATGACTACAACTCTTTAAATAGAAACAGGTCATTATTTGAGGGGGATAAATTGTTAAATTATCTTCTTCAAAATTCATCAAGTGTTAACTGGAAAAAGATTTTTCACAATAACGGATTAATATTGAAAGAGGAGTTAATTAATTTTAACTTATTTGGGCTTAAGATGTTATGTGTTTATATCTTTAAGGACTAAATAGCAAAATGTGAGGCTTAATCTTGATAACAAAACCTTTAGGAAGTAGTTGTACCATTTGTGCATTTAGGTTTACCTTAGGAAAAGTTATTATAAGAAAAATGAAATAGTGCTTAAACATTAGGGAGCATTTTTGCCAAAATCCTAAAGATTTAAGACAAAAACACCCTACCCACTCCCTCATTCACATCACATACAAACACACCCTATTCCTTCTCATTAAAATTGTCCCATCGAAGATCATCAAGAAATTGTGCTTTTCATTCATCAAGGTAAACTCAAAACATGATTATTATATCCTAACCATCTCATAATCAAAAAGAATCGGCCAAATACACTAGTTTTTACTCGAAAACCCCTAGATATAAGTCTAATGTTCTTCAAGTCAAAAAGTGGGTGATTCTTTAAATTAATTAAGCGGTTTTGGTTTATTAAGGATATAAAACACGTGGTTAAAACTGTTTTCCATAGGGATAACACATGAAGGTGTTTTGAGTGATTTATTATGACGAAAAAATGGGTTTAAGGGATAAAACTTGTAAAAGTTAATGGGTTTGTGTTTAACAGTGACACATTGATTGCGTGTGAGTACTTGAGTGTGTTAGAACAAGATTTAACATCAAGACTTGATTTTCTTAGGTTTTAGTGTTCATATGAGTCAAAAATTACATAACTTGATATTTTTGTGGTTAATTCATGTTATAAAAGGTTCATGTGATGTTTATGGTTGCTAAGGATCATGTTGCGAATGATTTTGATGCTTAAAAGTGAAGTTTGTAGATTTTCAAAAATAAGCTTGGGCGAATTATGCTTGTACTAGGCGAATTATACGTAAATTACATTAGGTGAATTATGCAAAAAGCTTAGGCAAATTATACGTAAATTGCACTAGGCGAATTAAACAAATAAGCTTAGGTGAATTATACACGGTTTTCAACTAGGCGAATTATGAAGTTTAATTAGGCGAATTATACATCAATAAAACTGGGCGAATTATGCATTTTATATAGGCGAATTATACATCATTTCTAGAACTAGGCGAATTATACACGATGATATCACTAGGCGAATTATACCTTAAACTTTCTCACTAGTTGATTTATTTAGGGTAATTTTTTTTCTTAGTAATCAGTCTAGATTGTTGTTAATTCTACCTTGGCTATAATTTAAAGCCTAATAAACTGTGCCTGATCACCTGTCATAATTCCCTTCATGCATCTAACATTAATCAACATGAACCAAATTGTCACTCAGTAAAAACACATATATGTTTGTTTGTGTATAAATTGTATTTGGTAAATCTTAGCAGAATCATGACTACTACTGCCACTCAACAATTTACTCTTGATAATGCTTTGATATCACTTGAGAAACAAGTCAAGATCGGCAAGTGCAATATGAGAATTGATCCAGCAAAGACTCAGAAAGAACCCACTTATCAAGTTGTTTTGGATGCTCTTGCTCTCACTACCTGCTATCCTGCTTTCTTCATCACTATAGATGTTCTAGAGATTTATATGCAACAGTTTTGGTTCACCATCAACAGGAAATACTCTACCACTTACAAGTTCAAGATTGATAAGAAGAGTTACAGAATTGATATAGAAGTATTCATAGAAATCTTCCATATCTGTCTTAGACTTCCAAATAAAGACTTTCATGAAAACCGTCAGATGATGAAATTGTCTCCTTCATTAAGGAACTTGGCCACAAAGGAGACATTAAATCTGTCACTGAAGTGGTCGTTGATCAGATGTACCAACCATGGAGAACTTTTGCTGCAATCATCAACAAGTGCTTATTTGGAAAAATTACGGGTCTTGACAAGCTTTGACTTTCAAGAGCTCAAATTCTATGGGGAATGTTCTATAAGAAGAATGTTGATTTTGTCAAACTACTTTGGGAGGACATCACATTCCAAATAGAGAACAGAGACCACAAGAAGCAAGAAAACATGTACTATCCTAGATTTACGAAAGTTATCATTCATCATTTCATCTCCAAAGACAAGTCAATTTCAACGAGGAACATAATGTTTATGCATACTGCTCGGGATGACTACTTATTGGGTCTCATGAGATTTGTCTCCAGATCTTATGATTTCTAAATATATGGAGCATTACTTCCTAGCAAAATGACTAATCAGCAGATGCGATACTCTGATGCCTACAAGACTTATCTTGCATATGCCACTAGTGAAGCATCACCCAAGATGAAAAGAAAAATCAAGAAACTTGCTTCTCCTTCAAAGAATAGATCTCTTATCACCATACAGGAAGAAGAACCTAAACCTGCTAAGAAAGTTGTATCTTCCAAGAAACCTGCTGCTAAAAGATAGTCAGATGGTGTTCGAATCCGAGACACTCTTAGTGTGTATGTGTCAAAGAAGAAGGCACCGACTAAGGTAGAAAGGAGCAAGGGAATTGAATTGCTATCTGATGTCGCATTACTTAAGGAAGCTCAATTGAAGAAGGCCCTTAGAAGAAGTAAACGAGATACAACCATTCGTCAAGCAGGCGGCTCACAGCTGATTCTGAATCAGAGGTTCCTAATGAGCCAAAAGATAAGTCAATTGACACAAGTGAAGGAACTAGTTTAAAACCAGGGGTTTCTGATGTGTCTATAGCTGATTTATCTGACAGCGAAAATGAATCTTGGGGTGATAGTGGTGATGAAACTAATGAAAAACGTGATGATGAAGATGATTAGCAAAGTGATGATGAAAGAACAGAGTCTGATGATGAATAAACTAAGGCTGATAATCCTAAAACAAGTAATGATGAAGAACAAACACAAGATGATGAGTACGTACATACTCCTGAAGACTATGTACCTACTGACGATGTAACGAATGAAGAATCCAAGGAATTTGATGAAGAAGAATATGAAGAGCTATATGGTGATGTCAACATTAGTTTTAAAGATGTCGAGCCTGCTGACAAAGAGAAAGATGATGAAGAGATGATTGTTGCTGGTCACGTGAACGTTAATCAAGAGGGTGCAGGTAATCAAGTTAAGGATGATGCTCAAGCAACACAGAAGACTGAAGTTCGAATACTAAGTTCTTCTATCTCATCCGACTATGCTGCTAAATATCTTAACTTTGATAACATTCCACTGGTTGACGCAAAAGTTATCTCAATGTTGGATATTAATGTTCAACATGAAGCTCCACGTACCTCACCTCTTCTCACCATCCCAGTATCTATAATCACCGAACATACTATTGCCAATCTACCTCAAATAGTCACAACTGCTTTGTCAATAACTATTTCTTCTCTTCTGTCTTCACTCTTTCCTCGCCTTTAACAATTAACACCAATCCCTACACCAACAACAACAGAAGCTATAACTTCAACCACTGTTGTTCCTGGCTCTAAAACTCTTACTGCTCTCCATCAAAGAGTTACTGATTTAGAAAAGGATGTTAAAGAGCTCAAGACTATTGGTCACTCTGTAGCACTCCTTTCAACCATAAAATCTAAAGTCCCAAATGTTGTCAAAGAGTACCTTGGAACAAGTCTGGATGATGCTCTCCACAAGGTACTTCAGAATCACTCAGCTGATATCACTAAGAAACACTCTGTTCCAGCTGAGATTGTAAAGAGACTCAGACAACAATATGTACTTGCAAAAAGCACAGAAGACATCGTAAAAATCAAGATGGAGCATGCAAGAAAGTAGCAAGTGCCTAAAGAAACTATCACCTCATCTGATACCGCCGCACTTGAAGAATTTGATCAGAAAACAACCTTGTTTCAAACAATGACAAACTACAAGTCATTCAACAGAAGTACTAAACAAAGAGCTCTATATTATGCACTCATGGAGTCAATCCTTAAGGATGAAGATGCTATGAATGAAGGTTGCTAAATAATTCAAGAAAAGAAAACCAGATGATGCTGATAAAGATGAAGGCCCTTCCGCTGGATCAGATCGAGGGTTAAAGAGACAGAAAATAAGCAAAGACACTGAACCGTCTAAGAAGGCTAAGTCAATAGAATCTTCCAAAGGCACGTTGAAATCTCAACCAAAATCTACTAGCAAATCTGCACAAGCAGAGGAGACAGTGTTTGAGGTTGGAGATACACAAGAGCCACATAATCAAGGATAATATAAGGGTAATACTAATGATTAACCCAATGTCAAGGCTGTTCCAAAGCATGACTGGTTCAAGAAACCTGGAAGGCCTCCGACTCCTGGTCCTGATTGGAATAATAACACCTCGTGTTTTAGGTCATTGTACGACATTATGTAATCCACAATTTATTTTTAGGGTTTTACGCGTTTGCTTTTATAGTGTGTCACACCGAGGAAAAAGGAAAAGAAAGTTAGGTTTGCCGAATTTCACTCACACATAGAAACACAAAAACAGACTCGACTTCGAAACATAGTTTTAACAAGAGTGTGTTGCATTCTACAGGAGTAAGACTTTCTACTAGTACTAGCGGATCACAGCCTTTAGGCAATACCAGGAATGATAGAATTCAGCAAACAACCAGTAGAAATTCAAAGAATAAAGTAGAAGTTCACCCTAGGAACGTTAAATCTAGTTTGAATAAAAGGAAAAAGGAATGGTACTGTTAAAGTTAATGGATCTGCGGTTGTGCAGAATCTCAAGAAACAAGATAATTCTGATTATGTCTGTATTAACCGTGATGATTGCATGTCTTCTGATAATTTGTGTGTTTCTAATTCTATGAATGATGTGAAATTTCGTGCTAAACCTAAGAAGAATAAATCTAAGAAAGATATTTGGAAACCAACAGGAAAAGTGTTCACTCAGATAGGATATATTTGGAGACCTACCGGTCGGACCTTCACTATTGTAGGAAATGCGTGCCCTTTAACTAGGATTACCACTACTAATGAAGTGCCTTCTAGGAAACCAATAGTTCTAGAATCTGAATCACCCAAACCTGTGGTTAAATTGGTATACTCAAGGAAACCTAGGAAGAATAAGAATACTGAGTCCGTTAGCAAAACTAAGGTTATAAAACCAATGTCTGCTAACAAACAGGAACCCAGTAAATCCTGGGGATCCACAAAAACCAATATTCCATCTACTTCTCTTAATGAATGCAGGTTGTCCAAATCGTCCTCTGGTATTTGGACTCCGGTTGCTCGAAGCACATGACCGGAGATCGCTCTCAGCTCACCAATTTCATCAGTAAATTCTTGGGTACAGTCAAATTCGGAAATGATCAAGTTGCAAAGATAATGGGTTATGGAGACTATCAGATTGGGAATGTTACTATTTCAAGGGTTTATTACGTTGAAGGACTTGGGCATAATCTATTTTCTGTGGGACAATTCTGTGATTCCAATCTCGAAGTGGCTTTTCGTCAACACACATGCTTCATTCGCAATCTAGAAGGTGTTGATTTATTGACGGGATCTCGAGGGGATAATCTTTATACACTCTCACTTGGGAATATGATGGCATCCTCTCCCATTTGTCTATTGTCAAAGGCGTCTAAAACCAAGTCTTGGTTATGGCATCGTCGTCTATCTCACTTGAACTTTGGTGCTATCAATCATCTTGCAAGATATAGACTTGTCCGAGGTCTCGCTAAGCTCAAGTTTGAAAAGGATCACTTATGTTCTACATGTGCATTAGGCAAAAGTTCAAAGAAACCCCACAAACCTAAATCTGAGGACACCAATCAAGAAAAACTCTATCTGTTGCATATGGATCTGTGTGGGCCAATGCGTGTCGCGAGTGTCAATGGAAAGAAGTACATCCTCGTTATTGTCGACGACTACTCTCGATTTACATGGGTAAAATGTTTGCGATCAAAAGATGAAGCTCCAGCTTTTATTATCAATTTTTTGAAGATGATCCAAGTACGGCTTAAGGAAACCGTCCGTCGCATCAGAACAGATAATGGAACTGAGTTTGTTAATCAGACATTGCGTGAATATTATGAGAAGGTTGGCATCTCTCATGAAACATCAGTTGCACGCTCTCCACAGCAAAACGGTGTTGTTGAAAGACGAAATCATACGCTAATTAAAGCAGCCCACACTATGTTAATTTACGCAAAAGCTCCTTTATTTCTATGGGCCGAAGCGGTTGCCACAGCCTGTTATACCCAAAAATTTTCCATGATACGTCGTCGTCACGGTAAAACAACATACGAGCTTTTACACAAAAAACCTCCCGATCTATCATATCTTTGTGTGTTTGGTGCACTCTGTTACCTAACGAATAAAAGCGAGAATTTGGGTAAGTTACAACCGAAGGCTGACATTGGTATTTTCATTGGCTATGCACCCACGAAGAAAGCATTCCGGATTTACAACAAACGTACCAGACGAATAATTGAAACCATTCATGTTGACTTTGATGAGCTGACCGCAATGACTTCTGAACACAAAAATTTAGGACCCGCACTTCATGATATGACTCCTATCAGTTCAGAACTCGTGCCAAACCCTCCTCCTTCAACACCATTTGTACCACCTTTGAGATTTGACTGGGATTTGTTGTTTCAACCAATGTCTGATGAGTCACTTAATCCCCCACCTTATGTTGATTTACAAGCACCAGAAGTCAATGCTTATATTCCTGAAGTAGTTGCACCTGAACATGTTGTATCAACTGGCTCATCTTCCTCAACTACAGTTGATCAAGATGCACCATCACCAAGTAACTCTCATACAACACAAGAAACTCAAACTCCTATTCTTTCTCATGATGTTGAAGAAGATAATCATGACATTGAAGTTGCACATATGGGTAATGATCCGTACTTTGGTATTTCAATTCCAGAAGTTACTCCTGATCAATCCTCATCAACGGATGTTATTCATACAATTGTGCCTCCCGATCGCCAAGTTTCTGAACACAATAGCAAATGGACTAAGGATTACCCACTTGATAATATCATCGGTGATCTCGGCAGACCAGTTTCCAAACGACTACAAATCCATGAACAAGCCTTATTCTGCTACTATGATGCCTTTCTCACATCAGTCAAACCTAAGAACTACAAAGATGCATTAACTCAAGCATGTTGGATTGAAGCTATGCAAGAGGAACTTCATGAATTTGAACGTATTGAAGTTTAGGAACTTGTTCCTCCTCCTGATAAAGCATTTATCATTACTCTTAAGTGGATCTATAAGATTAAGCTTGATGAGTTAGGAGGTATTTTGAAAAACAAGGCTCGGTTGGTCGCTCGTGGTTATCGTCAAGAAGAGGGAATCGATTTTGAAGAGTCCTTCGCTCTGGTTGCAAGACTAGAGGCTATACGAATTTTTCTTGCGTTTGTTGCTCATAGAAAATTAACAAAAAAAAAAAAAAAAACTTGGTCGTCTATCAAATGGTTGTGAAGACTGCGTTTTCTGATTGTAATCTGCGGGGGAAGAGGTTTATGTTAGACAAAGCCAGAGGATTTGTAGATCCAGAAAAGACCTAACTGCGTTTGTTACAAGCTTAAGAAAAGCTCTTTATGGGATGAACACAGCTCCACGCGCGTGGTATGATATGTTGTCTTCATTCTTGATATCCAATGAATTCTCAAAAGGCTCAGTGGATCCTACTATGTTCATTTGTAGAGAAGGAAAGGAACTTCTACTGGTACAAATATATGTCGATGACATTATCTTTGCTGCATCTACTCTTGAACTTTGTGATCAATTCGCTAAAATCATGTGTTCAAAATTCAAGATGTCGATGATGGGTAAAATCTCATTTTTCTTAGGACTATAGATTTCTCAAAGTCCCAGAGGCATCTTCATAAACCAATCTAAATATGCTCTTGAATTACTAAAGAAATATGCTTTGAATCTTGTGACCCAATGGATACTCCTATGGTGGAGAAATCCAAACTAGATGAGGATAAAGAAGGGAAAGCTGTAGATTCGTCACACTATCGTGGCATGATAGGCTCCCTCCTTTATCTTACAGCCAGTAGAGCTGACCTATAATTTTCTATATGCATGTGTGCTCGGTATTAGGCTCGGCCTACCGAAAAGCACTTAAATGCGGTAAAAAGAATCTTTCGGTATCTAAAAGGAACCATACATCGGGGACTTTGGTATCCGAATGATTCTTCCATTGCGCTAACAGCATTTGCATATGCGGATCATGCTGGTTGTCAAGATACATGCCGTAGCACATCTGGTAGTATTCAACTTTTGGGTGATAGACTTGTGAGCTGGTCGTCTAAAAGGCAGAAAAGCGCTGCGATATCCAGTACGGAAGCTGAATATATTGCTTTGTCTGGTTGTAGTGCTCAAGTCCTTTAGATGCGATCACAACTTACCGACTATGGCTTTGGATTCAATAAAATTCCAATGATCTGTGATAACAAAAGCGCTATTGCCTTATGCTGCAACAACGTTCAACATTCCAGATCCAAGCATATAGACATCAAATTTCATCTTATCAAGGAGCATGTGAAAATGGTGTCGATCAACTTTACTTTGTTCAATACGAGTATAAATTGGCGGACATCTTCACTAAAGCTCTTGCGAGAAAGAATTACATTTTAATCAACAATAAGCTGAGTATGCGATGTTTTACGGGCCGGGAGACTCTGAAAAGTTGCGATGTCGTTTGACGTATTAGTTGGTGGTAACATCATTCGAATATCTTTGTATCATATGTATATAATATATCTCAAAAAATAAAAAGACTTTCTTTTTATATAAATTTTCAAAACAAATTACCCAAAATTAAAAAATGAGAAAATACAAAAAAGAAGTTTCTCCAATTGCATGTCTTTGGAAAATGATAACATTTACGGTCTTAATAATGTCATTCAACAATGTTACAAGCCTGTAAATGAAGTGTCGAGCAGAAGTTTTCTAATGTTTTCCAAAAAACATGCCATAATGGCTTGCTATTTATTTTCATATAGTAACCCGCTTTCACCTTGAGGAAAACATGTCGTCTCTAAAAGTACAGTTGTTCCTTACAACGGGTATTTATTCTCGGGCCGTGGTCTAACTCTATGACCATGCAAAAGGCTTGTGATTAACTTTGCTATCAACAACCAGTGCTGTTTATATTTCCATAAGTGTTACGTTTCAGTGCTTTGTTTGTCAAAAAAATAAGAGAAATCTTATTTTTATTGGTAAAAAGTTGTCTTCATAATGAATCAGTGTTTTCAGTAATCACAAAAAGATTTTTAAAAGACAATTCGACCACTCAAACAATGACAACAGCTCTTTAAATAGAAAACGGGTCATTATTTGAGGGGGAGAAATCGTCATCAAACAATCTTGTAAAATGGTCTTTCAAAATAAGTCATGAAATAATGGATAAAGTTTTGGATAATGACGGATAACAATTTCAAGGGGAGTTAATTTATATTAACTTCAAGTGCTTTAGATGTCATTTGTTTAAATCTTTATGGACTTAGAGACTTAGTGAATTCAGGCTTTAAACTACAGACGATCAATATTGCCAACACCTCATAGTTTGTAAAAGACTTAGGAATGCTTGGAAATACTTTCATAGTTTTAAATGCCTTGAAGTTGATTCTCACGGAATAGATTTAAGCTTATTAATTCTTCAAACACGATCTCGAATATGTATGCGTATAAGGTTTTGCTGATTCCGACGTGTCGAAACCAGCAAGGGGGAAGGAGTAGATGTATACTTGATAGTGTCCTTGGCCTTCTTTTGAGGTTAGCTTCTTTTGTCTTTTGAGGTTAGCTTCTTTTGATTTTAGGTTGTGTTGAATCTTTCGGGTACACTATTTCTATCACATGATGGAAGAGACATCTCGTCATTAGCCAGTATGCATTATTTGAGTCCATAGGGGGAAGTGTTAGGAGTATAATTATTTAAAACGTGAGAAGAATTCTTTCTGATTCAATTAGTGTCTTGCCCAACCGGTTAATCACTAAGCTTATTCTTAAAATGAGTAGAAATATTTGACAAAAGATGTACACATAGGTATGATAATTCCTTTAAATAGTCAGTATCTTGCAGGAAGAAATGTCTACATTTGGGACTTAGTTGACTTAAGTGTTATCATTTCAACTACTTAGAGGGAATACTTGTAACATCCAGGACTTAGTTGACTTTGGTATTACAATTTATATCATCAATATCATGTAAGGAGAAATACGGACATCCGGGACTTAATTGTCTTTAATGTTTCGGTTTTGAATTAATTGTGTACTTTAGATATTTGTGCTTCATACATCAAGACCTCTTTACACGGCTTGCAAGAAAGATTTGAATCTACTCAAGATTAGATTGCTAGTTTAGGGGGAAGCTAAGACAACATCAACACCAACCACACAAGCTCAAGTTACATATGTATCTGAATCTATTCTATCCTTGAAGTTTGATGCAAAGAATTTCATAACCTGGAAAGAAAGTTGAAGCAACACTGAAGAGTGCTTGGACAGAGAAAGATCAGATTGACAACCTCTTGAAAGAAAGAAGGTTAATGAGGAGCTTGGAAAAGTTTGTTGGTGGGAGATTGTACGAAGGAGACCTACGGATGCTTCAAAGGAGCATATGATTTCATCATATGATGTTCTCATCATTCAGGTCAAATCTTCGTATAAAATAAACATGTGAATATGTTAATAACTAGAGTAGATTTTTGGTGAAAAATAAGATGTGCTCGAGTATAAATTTTTTCAAGAATTTCTTAGTAAATTCAAAATCTTACAAATAATTATACTCGGCACCATCTTATAATTCCTCAAAAGTAAATGAATCTAATAATAATAAAATAAAATAAAATAAAAAAATAAGAAAATATAAAATAAAAAAATAAAAAATAGAAAAAATAATAAAAAAAAAAATAAAAATAAAAATATAATAAAAATGAATATAAATTAAAAAAATAATAATAATAAAAAAAAATTAAAAAAATAAATATGGAAATAATATAAAAAAAAAAAAAAAAAAATAAAATAAATCATAGAATGTAATATAAATAAAATTAAATAATAAATAAAAAAAAAAAAAAAAATAAATAATAAAAAATAATAAAATAATAAAAAAAAATAATAAAAAAAATAATTAAAATAATATATATGATAAAAATATAATATAAATTTAATATGATAAATAAATAAAAAAATAAAAAATCATTTTGTCCCCGAACGGTTAATCAATTGATATCCAAAATATCAAGGGATTAACATTTTGGATAAGGGGAGAAAATGTGATTAACCTGGACTTAATGTATATTGACAGAAGTAATCAATTAAAATGGACTCGATGCACTCCACACTTAGCATGTACTACGATTACGATGCACATGTTAAGGGGGAGCTTTTAGTGATGATTAAAAACATTCAAAGTGTAAACCTTTTGATATTTATATCAAACACTTTGAATGAATTTTTCAATGATTTTGGTTTGTAATGGTGATGGAATACCCTAAAAGACCGACCATGTACTTAATTTTATGGAGTTATAAGGTGGTTAGGTATAGGTATTCAAATCCCATGATCCAGCCAGAACCGGAGGGATCTACCCAGGGATATCCACTAGTTAGTGTAGAAGTCCTTAGGTATGATTAAAAAGGAGAAAAAGTGAGAATAGGGAATAATGCCGACTGAGATGGAGCTAACACTGGAACAAACCCAACAAGGTGTTAGTTATGAAGTCTCGGTAAGCATTGAAGGGGTTGAAGAATGAAAAAGAAATGTAAGGATAAAGGGTGAAAAGAAAGAAGCCCTCCATACACTTAGGCAGAAACCGGGTCAATACATATGCTGTCAGAAACACTTAGGTGTTGTCTGACATTGAAGACAGTCATGGACCCAGTGACGCTATGCACAAACCCCTCCCAGCCACTCAAAGTCGGAAAGACTTTGTTTCAAAACTCACGGAGATACACTCATTTCTATTGACTTTCTCACTCCGAGTTAGTTGATATTGAAAAGGTGGCACTCAGCTCCAGCCTCCGATCACTAAAATTAAAAGTGCACTATTGAGTCTAGAGCCAAAAGAGATCATCCATTAATCTCATTAGGACACTTGTCATAATTTAGCTTGTTATCTCACACAATGTGAATATCAAGTAATATCATTAGAGTCCTACGCAAGATCCTTGTGATTTTGCCAGAACATCCGAGTGATACTTAGGTATTCACAATGAAGATGGAAATCCTGCTTGAGCCAACATCAAACAAGCTCATGGTAGGTAACTTGTGCGATTCTTTATGAATCAAACTTGTGACAACTGGAAAGAAACGATGGTGCGATTCTATAAGAATCAAACTTGTTCCAGGAAATGGATCAACGGTTGTTAATGAATTTTTGAAATGATTAACACTCTCGGTGTGTCACAAAAACAATTTTGCAAGTGATACACCGATTGATTTTCAAATCAATTTTCTATATCAATCGGTGAGATAGTAACTCACTGGTTCACTCTTATCGTGCTGTCTGCTTTGAGACGTTCCGATAATGAGAACATGCTGAGTACGATGAATCTAATACTTATGTGTTAGAAAGATTCAATACTACAGCTGGAAATCCTGTCAAGAAGATTCTTCTTAAATTGAATCTATCTGATCACAGGTCGATCCTCACGGATTCGAAGGTTACTCCAACCAAACCCGGGCGAATGACAAAGCCATATTCGTCCCCCCGCTTTATTGCTAACTGTTTTAATGCAGGATACTTAAAGATGGAGGTGGAGGTACCTGATTCCAGCTGACTCACAAGATCTATAGCCACATGCTCATACCCGACCGACAAAACATAAAGACATCATGAAAGCTCAAGTACATGTTTCAAGACTTCCGCTACTCTGATACCGTACGTCTTTCTTGAAGTGACGAAGTATTAAAGTCAAAGAATTTCTAAGAAGTTTCTGTCACTCTGATACCGAACGTCTTTCTCGAAGTGACGAAGTGTTAAAGTTAAAGAATTTCAAGAAAGATGCAACATTAAAGCTTTCCAAATCAACAAATCAAGAAAGGTATGAGCATGTCGGTCCAGAAGTCGCAAGTTCACAAGATGGCAAAGTTTCAAGATGGCGAAGAGATTGTGCTTGGTTGATGATCTCAAGATGCTCAAGATCACAATGTCAAATACAAGTTCAAGGAACAAGCTCAATCTAGAAATCAATGATCACTATAACATACTCACGAGAGAATGTCAAAAGGACGAGCTAAAGACTAAAGACAAAGCATAGTATGCTAGGCTTAAAGTTTTGTAAAATGGAGTGACCTCCCTTAGGGGGAGATTGTTGGAAACACAAAAAGTGCCAGTCACTTCCAAGTTGTAACAGGTCTTAGCTCGTAGTTAGTGTAATGATTAGATTAGTAATCTAGTCCGGCCCAAGGCCCATGGGAAGCCCATCATAGCCCATAGGTCGGCCATCATGTAAGTATATAAGCCCTCTCCTAGCCTTGGAGAGGGGTTGGTTGTTCCATTTTGTCACATTCCATCTAATAAACATCATCCATTCCATCCATTCTCTCTCTCTAATATCACAACCCACATCTCACTCTTGTTCTTGGTAGATCATTAGATTACATGTTTCTTCAAGATTTTTCATTTTATAAAAAAATTCAAAAAGAAAATTAAAAATTAAAAAATTAGAAAAATATAACAATATGTATCTCTGACATGTCTTCTAAAAATTGATAACATTTACGGCCTTAGAAATGTCATTTAATAATGATACGAGGCGGTAAATGAAGTTCGAGAAGAAGTTTAAAAAGATTTCAAAACATGTCAAATGGCTTGTTATTATTTCAGATAGCAACCTAGTCATCAACTTAAAAGCAAGTATTTTGTCAAAAAGAAAACTTGACCTCACAACCGGAAATTAATTTTTCTCGGGAATGAATTACTTCATATTCATTCAAAGGCTTGTGTTTACTTTGCAACATAACCCGTGCTTTCTTTATACAAATTAACTTATGTGTTAGTGCATTTCTTTGTCAAAATAAGAGAAATCTTATTTTTATGGTGTTGATTTTCAAAATAAAACTTAATCATCTTTCGGTTTCATCTGAAAATCATTTTCTAAGATAATTAGAACCATCAAATAACGACTACAGCTCTTTAAATAGAAAATGGGTCATTATTTGAGGGGGGGAAATTGTCAAATTATCTTCTTCAAAATTCATCAAGTGATAACTGGAAAAAGGTTTTTCATAATAACAGATTAATATTTAAAGGGGAGTTAATTAATTTTAACTCATTTGGGCTTTAGATGTTATGTGTTTATATCTTTAGGGACTAAATAGAAAATGTGAGGCTTAATCTTGATAACAAAACCTTTAGGAACTAGTTGTACCATTTGTGCATTTAGGTTTACCTTAGGAAAAGTTATTATAAGAAAAATGAAATAGTGCTTAAACATTAGGGGGCATTTTTGCCAAAATCCTAAAGATTTAAAACAAAAAGACCCCCACCCACTCCCTCATTCACATCACACACAAACACACCCTATTCCTTCTCATTAAAATCGTCCCATCTAAGATCATCAAGAAATTGTGCTTTTCAATCATCAAGGTAAACTCAAAACATGTTTATTATATCCTAACCATCTCATAATAAAAAACAATCAGCCAAATACACTAGTTTTTACTCAAAAAATCCTAGATATAAGTATAATGTTCTTCAAGTCAAAAAGTGGGTGATTCTTTAAATTAATTGAGGGGTTTTGGTCTATTAAGGATATAAAACACATGGTTAAAACAGTTTTCCATAGGGATAACACATGAAGGTGTTTTGAGTGATTTGTTATGACAAAAAAATGGGTTTAAGGGATAAAACTTGTAAAAGTTAATGGGTTTGTGTTTAACAGTGACACATTGATTGCGTGTGAGTACTTGAGTGTGATAGAACAAGATTTAACATCAAGACTTGATTTTCTTGGGTTTTAGTGTTCATACGAGTCAAAAATTGCATAACTTGATATTTTCGTGGTTAATTCATGTTAGAAAAGGTTCATGTGATGTTTATGGTTGCTAAGGATCACGTTGAGAATGATTTTGATGCTTAAAGGTAAAGTTTGTAGATTTTCAAAAATAAGCTTGGGCGAATTATGCTTGTACTAGGCGAATTATACATAAATTGCATTAGGCGAATTATGCAAAAAGCTTAGGCAAATTATATGTAAATTGCACTAGGCGAATTATACAAATAAGCTTAGGTGAATTATACACGGTTTTCAACTAGGCGAACTATGCTGCACAACCTTAGAACTGTAGTTGATTTATTTAGGGTAATATTGGACCGAATTAATAGCATTTTATATAGGCGAATTATACATCATTTCTAGAACTAGGCGAATTATACACGATGATATCACACTAGGCAAATTATACCTTAATTTTTTCACTAGTTGATTTATTTAGGGTAATTTTTTTCTTAGTAATCAGTCTAGATTGTTGTTAATTCTACCTTGGCTATAATTCAAAGCCTAATAAATTATGCCTGATCACCTGTCATAATTCCCTTCATGCATCTAACATCAATCAACATGAACCAAATTGTCACTCAGTAAAAATACATATCTGTTTGTTTGTGTATAAATTGTATTTGGCAAATCTTAGCAGGACCATGACTACTACTGCCACTCAACAAGTTACTCTTGATAATGCTTTGTTACCACTTGAGAAACGAGTCAAAATTGGCAAGTGCAATATGAGAATTGATCCAGCAAAGACTCAAAAAGAACCCACTTATCAAGTTGTTTTGGATGCTCTTGCTCTTACTACCTGCTATCCTGCTTTCTTCATCGTTGCAGATGTTCCAGAGATTTATATGCAACAGTTTTGGTTCACCATCAACAAGAAAGACTCTACCACTTACAAGTTCAAGATTGATAAGAAGATTTATAGAATTGATATGGAAGTATTCAGAGAAATCTTCCAGAACTGTCTTAGACTTCTGAATAAAGACTTTCATGAAAACTGTCAGATGATGAAATTGTTTCCTTCATTAAGGAACTTGGCTACAAAGGAGACATCAAATCTGTCACTGAAGTGGTCGTTGATCAGATGTACCAACCATGGAGAACTTTTGTTGCAATCATCAACAAGTGCTTATTAGGAAAAATTATGGGTCTTGACAAGCTCTGACTTTCAAGAGCTCAAATTCTGTGGGGAATGTTCTATAAGAAGAATGTTGATTTTGTCAAACTACTTTCGGAAGACTTCACATTCCAAATAGAGAACAGAGACCACAAGAAGCAAGAAAAGATGTACTATCCTAGATTCACGAAAGCTATCATTCATCATTTCATCTCCAAAGACAAGTCAATTTCAATGAGGAACAGAATGTTTATGCATACTTCTCGGGATGACTGCTTATTGGGTCCCATGAGATTTGTCTCCAGATCTGATGATTTTTAAATATATGGAGCATTACTTCCTAGCAGACTGACTAATCAGCAGATGCGAGACTCTGATGCCTACAAGACTTATCTTACATATGCCACTAGTGAAGCATCACCCAAGATGAAAAAAAATCAAGAAACCTGCTTCTCCTTTGAAGAAGAAATCTCTTGTCACCATAGAGGAAGAAGAACCTAAACCTGCTAAGAAAGTTGTATCTTCCAAGAAACCTGCTGCTAAAAGACAGTCAGATGGTGTTCGAATCCGAGACGCTCTTGGTGTGTATGTGTCAAAGAAGAAGGCACCGGCTAAGGCAGAAAGGAGCAAGGGAATTGAATTGCTATCTGATGCCGCATTACTTAAGGAATCTCAATTGAAGAAGGCCCTTAAAAGAAGCAAACAAGATATAACCATTCATCAAGCATGTGGCTTAAGTGAGGGAGCTGATTCTGAATCAGAGGTTCCTGATGAGCTAAAAGGTAAGTCATTTAACACAAGTAAAGGAACTGGTTTAAAACCAAGGGTTTCTGATGTGTCTACAACTGATTTATCTGACAGCAAAAATGAATCTTGGGGTGATAGTGGTGATGAAACTAATGAACAAGGTGATGATGAAGATGATCAGCAAAGTGATGATGAAAGAACAGAGTTTGATGATGAACAAATTGAGGCTAATAATCCTAAAACAAGTGATGATAAAGAACAAACACAAGATGATGAGTACATACATACTCCAGAAGACTATGTACCTACTGACGATGTAACGAATGAAGAATCCAAGGAATTTGATGAAGAAGAATATGAAGAGCTATATGGTGATGTCAACATTAGTTTTAAAGATGTTGAGCCTGCTGACAAAGAGAAAGATGATGAAGAGATGACTGTTACTGGTCACGTGAACGTTAATCAAGAGGGTGCAGGTAATCAAGTCAAGGATGATGCTCAAGCAACACAAAAGACTGAAATTCCAATACCAAGTTCTTCTATCTCATCCGACTATGCTGCTAAATATCTCAACTTTGATAACATTCCACCGGTTGACGTGAAAGTTGTCTCAATGTTGGATATTAATGTTCAACATGAAGCTCCACGTACCTCACCTCTTCTCAACATCCCAGTGTCTGTAATCCTCGAACATACTATTGCCAATCCACCTCAAATAGTCACAACTGCTTCGTTAATAACTATTTCTTCTCTCATGTCTTCACTCTTTCCTCACCTTAAACAATTAACACCAATCCCTACACCAACAACAACAGAAGCTACAACTTTAACCACTGTTGTTCCTGGCTCCAAAACTCTCTTTGTTCTCCATCAAAGAGAGACTGATTTAGAAAAGGATGTCAAAGAGCTTAATATTGTTGATCACTCTGTAGCACTCCTTTCAACCATCAAATATGAAGTCCTAAATGCTGTCAAAGAGTACCTTGGAACAAGTCTGGATGATGCTCTCCACAAGGTACTTCAGAAACACTCAGCTGATATCACTAAGGAACACTATGTTCCAGCTGAAATTGTAAAGAGACTCAGACAGCAATATGTACCTAAGAAAACACAGAAGACATCACAAAAAGCAAGATGGGGCATGCAAGAAAGCAGCAAATGCCTAAAGTAACTATCACTTCATC
>BQNB010073091.1:0-32221 GCA_026074375.1 Tanacetum coccineum
TTAGATTTATGAGACCGGTCTAGACATTAGTAAACACGTAATAATATCAAGAGCATGTTTAGTTCTCATCTTATGCCTCGAGCACGATGTCTGACCAGGATTACCCGATTTAAGTCTACCAAGCAAGAACGCGCACAAATAGTTAGAGGTCTGACTAGTGAACCGTAATTGCCATGGGCTGGAATGACCCTGAGGTCTGACCAAAGTGGCCAAGCCAAATGATTGTGTTCTTGGTTGGATGTCATTGACTTAAAGTTTAACTATGGGGTATACACATAAAAGTGTCAAAAACGTGTACAAAGAGGCATGCAAAACAACTTTGTAGCACTAATTTTAAAAACCTTTTATAAATGACATTGTAGTGATTAAATTGGTTCACGGTAACTCCAATCAAACGCGCAAAGAAGCAGAGAACCAGGTCAGCGCGAAGCTTATTAAAAACCTGTATTCTTTAGGAATGTCTGCCTTAAACTTCTCTTATAGTTTGTTCTAGTGGATGAGCCGTACTTCTCAACAATCCATAACGTCCAATTTTTAATTATTCTTGAAATCAAGTTTCATAGTTTAGAGTCTCATTAATTTCAAGTATCCTAAGGTATTATTCAAGTTTTTTATGTAATGCAGTCATATCAAATTCATTAGGTTTTTGTGTATCTCATTAGGTGTTCCATATTACGGGCTGTTGATGGTGAGTTGCTAAAGAATAGTTTCTGGTGAGAACCCTCACCTTAAGAATTGCCTTAGCGTAGAAGTTTAGCACTATATACTGTAGTTAAGAGGATATCTTTGTAATTAATATTTTGAAATTTGAAGGACCCAAAGTTAAAAAGTTGATCACTCTGTTCACTCGCTCTATTATTAATACTGCTTTTCTATCAAAACCCTTTTTAACCTCTCACAGAACCATTTATCTTCCTCAGGTATATTACTTCTCATTGTTTTTTTTATATATTTTATGAATAAATAATTTGTTATATGAAGAGTGAATTTCGTTTGATCTTTGTGGGTTTAGCACTAGGGTTTTAAGGTAGTAAACTTTTTTTTTAGATTATGTAAGTTATAATTTTATACTGTGTTTGTATAAAATCATGGTCCGATCATTAATCTACAACTTATATAAATAATTGCTATGTTATAAAGTATGTATATATAATTTTTTCTTAACTATGGTTTAACAAGCTCAACAACATAGGATTAATATTTTTACATATATTCACTTTGGTTTTTCTTACTTTTAGATTTAAGTACAGTAATTTGTTTCTCTTTAGATATGGGAAAAAATCCGTACCCGATGGGGCTCATTTGATCATATTTGATCATGTTTAATATAGATTTGTTTGGTTCAATTTCTACTGTTATTTCCGTAACTTTTCATTTTTGTTTAATTTCTACTTAAAATCGCAATGTGGTTGCGTGTAATTGTGTATATTAGGCAATCAATGATTAATAGTTAAGTTAAGAATCACATATAATGAATGGTTTTGTGCCTCTTGCTAATTGAGTGCCGAGTGCAAAAGGTGGTGCAATACTATTTGTTTATTTTTGTTATTCTTTTATTTGCCGAAAAATGAATATTAAGAGATCGACCTTATAAAGATGGTAGGTACACAAATGAGAGTGAATGACCAAACTTAAATCTAATGAACAAGTAAAATGATTTTTTTTAATGTAATGCAAAACCATGAAGGGGTGACTAGCCCAAAAAACTACCTAAATCGAGCCAACTTTCTTGTGTGAGGATGCAGGTTTCTAAACGGCGAGTAATTGACACTTTCATACAACGCTATAGTGGTAATAAGATAACCATTTGTTTGTGTTCGTGTTATTGGCTGTGTCTATATGCAATTTCTAGTTACTTTAAGGATCCAGTTGTGACAGATAATGTTAAATGCTAAAACCGATCAAATTTGAAATTAGTACTTTACTCAAAGCTCAGAAGTACATTAAACTGATAATCATAAAAGCGATGGCGTTTCACTCTTGTTTTTCCTTGTTTCTGATTGTTTCCTATACATAATTTAAATGAGGATTTTCTCACCATTGGTGAATCTATCTGCAGTGCGATGATCTATCAAGGAGGAGGTGGTCTGTCCATACAACGGGTAAGAATCTTCAAAGATCGTGCGACGAGTTCTAGTTTTTTGATGTGGTATCAGTTGACCAGGGGAGTTTCAGGATGTGAAACCTGGTTTCGAAACGAGGATGGTGGTTGGGCGACTTATTCTAAAAAGAACAAAAACAAAGCTGGAAACGGTGCTGGTTCCAACCAGTGGGCTTCTCAGAATCAAAAATCAAACCCATGGGGTCAATCTGATCCTTATAGAACCAGTGGACGGGGGAATGTGAATGTGAGGCCTCCAAACAATGCACAGGCAACCCAAATGGGCGGCAGAGGTGGTGTCAACAACCAACCAATGAACAGAAACTATGGGAACAACTACAATCCCGCCTTTAATTCAATCCGTCCACCTCTTCAGGGTGGATGGGACAGGAAGCGGGATAACATCCTATTTCCGCAGCCTGCTGATGTGGAGGACGAAGCTGAAGATCACAATGAGACCGAGGATCTTGATGAATCTGATGATGAGCTTCTGAGTGACGAGTATGATTCTGACGAGAGCCCAAAAAGCCACGAGGAAAGGAAGAAGCATAAATGGTTTGTTGAATTCTTCACTACTCTGGATAAGCTCACGGTCGAACATATCAATGAACCAGACCGACAGTGGCACTGTCCTGCTTGTAAGAATGGTCCCGGTGCAATTGACTGGTACAAGAGTCTACAATATCTTATATCGCATGCCCAAAGAACAGGGTCCAAAAGAGTCAAACTTCATCGGGATTTTGCAGAAGTTTTGGAGGAAGAGTTGCGGATTAAGGGGTCCACGGTTGTGGCAGCTGGTGAATCGTATGGTCAATGGGAGGGTCTCAATGAAAAAGTCAAAGACAAGGAGATAGTGTGGCCACCGATGGTCATTATAATGAATACGCTTCTTGAACCTGATGAAAAAGATAAGGTATATATACCATTAGTTATTTTGTTTGTGTCTTGTTAAAGTTACTAAATTTAAGCTCTGCTTTCAGTGGAAGGGCATGGGTAACCAAGAGCTTCTGGATTACTTCCCGAATTTTGCGGCAGTCAAGGCACGTCATTCCTATGGGCCTAAAGGCCACAGAGGAATGAGTTTGCTGATATTTGAGTCCTCAGCTGTAGGATACACAGAGGCTGAGCGTTTAAGCAAACATTTTGAACAACAAGGTGCACACCGAGATGCATGGTATAATCGCCCTCAACTATATCTCCCTGGAGGTAAACGTCGGTTATATGGCTACATGGCTACAAAACAAGACATGGATAATTTTAATCAACATTGTAGTAAAGGTCTGCATTATTCTTTCTTTCTTCTTTGTCGTGAAATCCTTTTTGTTCTTAAGCTCTGGTTTTAAGCTTAATTTGTTCTATATTTGTTAAGGGAAACCAATGGTGAAGTTTGAGATGGTTTCATACCTAGAAAACTATGTAAACCAGTTGAAACAAATGAAAGAGGATAATCAGCTACTGAATTTTTATAAAGACAAATCTGCTAAAGACGCAAGGCATGCAAAAGCAATGGAAGAGTCCAATGTGTTGCTGTCTAAAAAGTTAAGGGAAAGTGAAGTACAATATCGTGTTGTGAGGGAGAGGACAGAAAGCTTACACAAGCAGAATCAAGAAGAGGTACTTTTTATAACATATTACTGTGGTCTGGCACTAGATACTTGTAATTTTATAGATTATGGTTACTTTTATGTGCATTTGTGTAATTTACATATTTTCATGTAATAGATGGATTCCCAAGAGCAGCATTACAACGACTTGTTGAAGGGTTTCCAAGAGGCCAGGAATAACGACGAAGACAATTTTGATAAGCTTATGCAGGAAGAGCGCAGGAGGGTTGACCAAACTTTTTCTGTTGCGGATCCTCAGAAGAGGTATTTTGGCCAATGACTGATCTTAGTAAAACAACATATTTTTATCACCTGATTTCTCAAATGTGCCTCGTAGTAAACTTCTTGCGCTAGATATGAACAACGCATCTGTTGGACATATTTGGTTTCCAATCAACCAAAGATGTACTAATTCAAGAGGTTGAGAATAAACCGATTGCTTGAGAATAAAATATGTTTTCAAGTAATATATATAAAGGTTTTAAAGGCCACAAAATATACACCTTAGTGCTAACTTTGTAAACCCAGTTTTGTCCTGTTTTCTTGTTAAGTTGACTTTCCATAAGTTTAACAGTTTACCCGTTAGAGATAAGAACTTATACCAATATCAACCCATTAATAAGTATATGCATCGAAGTTCCCATCTCAACACACTGATTAGGGGCCTTAGGGGTCAAAATAATGTTTTTTTATCAACTTGCTGTAGGATGCTTGAGATCGTTGTTTTTTTTATATATACAGGGACGAAAAGTTTGAAGAAATGAAAGAGTTTGAGGAAGAGAGGGAGAAGTTAATGAGTTTGCATGACAAAAGGATGGCTGAATTGCAGAGGAAGTATTTGGAGGACAAGGTCAAGTTAGAGCAAGGGTTCAATGCTGAGTTGACTCAGTTGAGGGACAAATACGCCCCGAAAGGCTTGAAGTGCAAGACTGATGAGAGGTTAGTGTTCATCATTAGATTTATCTAAATCACTTCCAAAAACTGCAAATTATAAGGGATGCCAAACATCTCTAACTTTTGGTTTTTGACAGCTAAGAGCATAGGATGCAAGCGTTTGACAAACCAACGAGAGTGAAGATCGCAGTATGAAACTATGAATTATGAAGCTTCGTATGCTTTTAGTTGTCCAGATATTTTGCTAGAAATGTGATGATTGTGGCACGACTTCTTGTTTTCCTTGGATCATCGAACTTGCAACTTATAACTTCATGATAATATATGCCAAATTCTAAATGTATGTGAAGCAATCGTGAATTGATGGAAAACAAATTAAAACTACAAAATGAAAGTAATTTAGTTTTTCGCGTAAAATAATACGGTAGAGGATCTTCACAGTAAAATGCTGGTTTGCGGTTTTGGAAGATGATGTTCCTTTAGCAGCTACGACATCCACCCTTTTATTACACTGAATTTTACGAAATCCTCAACCCTTTTATCACATATGTGAAAATCACATGGTTTGTATAAAGTTTCCAATGTTAACCACAGGCATAATAGCATTATTTCATTTGGGAAAATTGCATCTTAATTCATTTTTATATGGTTTTAAAACGATCAATGGTTTGGTGCTTAGTGGTACGTTTTTTCTTTTCTTTCAAAAATGGTGGGTGAGGTGTGTATATTTGAGGTGTGTATTTTTGTATTGATTTATGTAACTTTCTTTTAGCTAAAAAACAAATTGTTTAGTTTATGTTGATATATTGTATTAAAAAATTATTTCTATTTATATGTTTTATTTTTAACACACTTAACTAAACACATCTCTCGAATATGTCTAAGAAACTTTCTTTTGTAACACACGGCGTCTAAACATCCTGATACACCATTTCAATCTTTTAAGCTTTCACTTTTCAGTTTTCTCACACACACTCAAATACATACTGTAGACTTGTCGTCATCAATTCAACAATAGCCGTGACTTAAGCGCTAAAAGTTCGAAAGGGTGAGTTATTCATACCCTCTTAAATGATAACCTTACCCCATGTTTGATAACTGTTCGCGTATGTGCCGGAAACTGAGTGCTGGACGATACTTAGACCGGAGGCATTAACCAGACCCCACACCAAGACCCAATCGAAAAGCGACGTGACATAATCAGAAGACGACATGGGTAAGGTCCCTATCTAGTAGGCATTGTTTTCATCCTAAAGGCCAAGACCTGACACCCCGTCTGACACGCTGCCCCAAGCATCTCAGAAGCACTGAACCAAGGACCCCACTTGTCAGCCGCATGTCAGGTGTGAGGTCAACGGCTCGCAACGTCATCCAGATACATCTTTAGGTATTATAAATACCCCAAAGACATTCATTATTCATTCAATCAATACTCTGACACCTGTAGCACTTCACTCACATTTTCACACATATCATTCGCTCATTCTCACGCCGGAGCTTGGTCCTGGGGTCACACCTGGGGCGAGGCTAATGCGTGTTGTTTCTTGTGTGTAGGAGCATCTGACTTGAGACGACTGAAGGGACCCGGTAACGTGCCCAGAAGTCGGTGAGCAAGATTTTACTTCAAAAAATTGGCGCCATCAGTGGGACCTAATTTCCAAACTGCCAAGAGTTTAGAATGACATGTCTTACTCCCGATCCGGCGACGCCAGTAAACCAAGTCGCCACGAATAATGATAACACTAACGACTCACCAAGTTTACAAGACCAACTCCTAGATCAAATGTCCTCACTCAAGGCCCTCATCAAACAACATAATGAGCAGTCAGGAGCATTGATCCAACCCATTCGCCTATCTTTCGATGATGAAGAAAGAAGTGGAAAGGGAAAGGGCGTTGATGGTAGGTTTAAGGACGAACAAGATGAAGATCTTCGGAAACCATACAAAGAAATTCTGAAATCACCATTCACGAGGCGGATCATCGAATTCTCGGCCCCAAGCCACCGTATGCCCACGAATCTGAAGCTATACGATGGCTCTACTGATCCGGATGATCACGTTACTCGCTTTGTGGGATCAGCTAATCTAGGGGAATGGGAGATGCCGGTGTTGTGTAGGATGTTCCAGCAAACTCTGGATGGTCCGGCACGAGGATGGTTTGACCGGTTACCGAATAGATGCGTAGATAACTTGGTGGATCTTCGAGAATTTTTTTTGGAGAGATTCGCTTTAAGGAGAAAGTGTTGTAAAGACCTAACAGAAGTCTCTAGAATTATCCGAAGGGCCAATGAGATGCTGCCTGATTTCAAGGAACGCTGGACGAAGGAAATGAGTTACATACCGGATGTTCGTGAGGTAATGCAAATATCAGCATTCATGAGTAACTCAAAGTACCCCGAATTAGCTAGGCAGTTCTCCGACCAAGTACCCAAGACGGTGACTGAAATGATGAGGAGGGTAGACAATTTTGTTAAGTCGGATGAAGCTTATAAAAGCACAGAGCTGCTGAAAGGGGAACATCTGGAGAAGGGACAAGGAACACCATACCGGGGAAACTGTCCACCGTGCATGACTTACAGAGGTGGACATCCGAGGACGGATAACTATAATAACCACAACCGCAAGGATCACTATCAGCCGTATGTTTCCCCCCGGGCACATAACCGGAGGTATGAAAACCGAAGGCAAGAAGTCAACCACCTCAGCCTGGACTCTCTTACCAAGCAGCCGAAGGAAATACTAGCCACTGAACTTTAGCTACAGCTACCTCCATGTCCTCTGATGATTGGGACACCGAATAAGGAAAATATAGACAGGTATTGTAAATATCACGGCGAGAAGGGGCATTACACCAATGATTGCTATCAACTGAAGAGGCAACTAGAAGCAACGTTAGAGTCTGAAAAACTCAGTCATTTGGTCAAAGATGTAAGACAACGGGGAAACAACAGAGGAAGACAACCGGGGAACAATAATGGCCAAGGGAAAGTGATGTGTTTCAAAAGCTTTAAATTTATAATGACCGAAAATACCGATTTTATTATAGGGAAACACACGGGTAAAAGTATAACCCACGTATGTAGTATAATATTTTTAGGTAAGACCAGGTCGTCCACAGGGATTTGAGTAGTGTTTAGATAATCAGAAAGAAAATAAACTTTAACTTGAAAATAACTTTTTGTTTTACCAATGATAATAAAGATGACTACTCGGATAGTTGAAAATAACTTATAGGCGTTGGTAATGATTAGACCATGGAAGTGGAACCTTAATTTATAAAAAAGATTTCTCGTCAGAAAACGTTTTCACAAACTAACTTTATTAACTCAAGACTTATATTTAGTTAACTAGACCAAATGTGTCACTCAAATAATCCAGTTACTAGTATATCAAAGCTTATTTGTTTATCAATTTACGAAAGTGGATTTCTTGGCACAAACTATAAAGATCATAGACAAATCTTTAAAACCACATAGATCGTACCGGGTCTTTCGACCTATACCAATATGACTATATAATTCAAGTTGATAAGCAAAAATGGACAAGATAAGACATAATAGGATTTCAACACAAGCTTGAGATTAAAGAGATCATGATCATACCAAATGCTTATTCATTATCATAACATCATCGAGTAGTCATGAGAGATTTAGCCTCTTATGGCTAAAGTATCCATAACAAAAGTAGATTTAACATAGACTTCCATTATTTCAATACTAAGTTGATATCTGTCTTCGTTCTTGATCGTTAGATCTTTATTCTTCAAAGGGAGTAGTGTTTTTGGTGTTTATATGGATGATGGATAAGAGGATTAGAGTATGTGTGTGTTTTGTGGAATGAAAGGAATGATTTGAGAGTGAAAATCCGTCCTCTATTTATAGGCTGATTTTGGGGTGAAAGTGCGGTGCACACAAAAGATTGTGTGGCGCACATGGTGATTAAATGCACTAGCATTAAATGTTTATTGAGAAAGTGCGGCGTACACAAAAGATTATGCGGCGTACTTAAGGTGTAAATGCAGTAGCATTAAAGTCTTTATAAATGCTTTATATCAGATGGGAAGTGCGGCACACAAAGGAAATTATGCGGCGTACTTGTTGAGTTATTGCAATGTTGACTGTCTTTGACTTGAAGGTAAGTGCAACACACAATTGTTAAGTGCGGCGCACATTTGGCACATAGAGCTTGATTGTTGATCTTTTCTTGAATGATGCGTTCTTTATCGTGTAAGTATTTGATTTTGTTGTATCTAGCCTCGGGATTTCTTCAAGTGAACCTGCAAGCAATTTTAAGCTTATTAAGTATCGAAAGTGCACGAAAAATGATAGAATTTATACAAATAACGCCATAGAAAACATGTATAATTTGGGCGTTATCAAATCCCTCCATACTTAGCTTATTGCTTGCTCTCAAGCAATCAAAGCGAGAAAATAAATCATTTATCGTAACGTGGAGAAATTTTGGATTTTATAAGAGTTTCCATATTAGGTAACTTTTCAGGCATAGACATGTACATAGCACCTCAGATAGGGATAGTGTTTGATTTTTATTTCACTCATGCCACTCATATAGGGTTTTATATTTGTGAATAACACTCAATTTGCACAGACATAATCTAGACAGCTACCATAGGCTTGTACTTAACACTTAAACCTGACCGAAGGGTGAAACTTGATACTGGAGCGGATACAATCTTCACGTGCCAAAACATAAGCCTTTATTCTCTTGAACTACTATAGCACATATGCATATTATTATTATTATTATTATTATTTTTTGATAACTAAGGCTTGGCACATAACTTCTTCATTTACCATGGGTATTTTAGCAACTTTAGCACCAAAGGGAGTGTTTGCAAGAACAGGGACCTGCGGAATTCAATACATATGATTAAGCTTCGGTCTAGTAAATGATGATTAAGCACAATACCTAGAGCTTCTAATTTACCGACTCGCTCAAATATATTGATCAACCAATACCAATATTCTAGAAAAGGCGACAAAGACCATATGTACACATCTGTAACGACGGAATAGACACATACGACTGCGATCAAACCTTAACTCGAACAAGCTAAAGACATCAATTATCTTGGGTACCAAAGGTGGGTACCCGAATATTATGGGCTTAGAATGCTCACAATTTAGTGGAGTAGGTTGTGCTAGCTATAATGTCAATCCGGTTGGATTTGCCTTACTAAGAGCATTTTTTAATTTTTGAAAGCATATATATATTAAGTTTTTTCATAAAATATCAGTTGGAAGAAAATTTTTGACATGGCAAACATGGAGGGATATGATTAATTTTTCCTATTTGGCTCCCCTCCACACTTAAGTTGAACATTGCCCTCAATGTGATAACTGATAATAGAGATAAAATAGAGAAAATTAAGAGAAAACGGTACTTCCAAGGGCATAAATAAATGTATAGCTGAGAGCTATTCTTGAGCATACTTCATTTCCATATTTTTAAGCTAAAGTACCTGCATAAAAGTAAGCAAACAAAAAGAAAATATTTTTGTTGTTTTTTTAGAAAATAAATAAAAGATATTAGTAGAAGAGTGGAGGAGGGACTCCCCCACACTTAAGTGAAGCACGGGTTGCCTCCCGAGAAGCGCTTAATTTTTAGAGAGTCTTTAGCTAGACTCGTATTTCGTGAGTCATTCTTTTGGGGAAAAGGGAGTTACTGCTTCCATTGGGTCATTATCTTCTTTATGATATAGTTTAAGTCGATGGCCATTGACTATGAACGTCTTTCCATCTTTTCCATAAAGTTCAACATATCCGGATGGATATTGATGTTTCACTACATAAGGTCCTAACCATCGAGATCTGAGTTTTGGTTGTTTAAATTTGTACTTTGAGTGAAATAGCAGAACTTTGTTTCCTTGTTTGAATTCTTTTCTCATTCTTAATTTTCTATCGTGCCAGACTTTGGTTCTTGCCTTGTATAGACGAGAGTTTTCAT
The DNA here is from genome assembly GCA_026074375.1 of Tanacetum coccineum. Lineage (NCBI taxonomy): Eukaryota > Viridiplantae > Streptophyta > Magnoliopsida > Asterales > Asteraceae > Tanacetum > Tanacetum coccineum. The sequence goes on from BQNB010073091.1 coordinate 10,568, forward strand.
AAGCTTGATGTCTAAGTTCGTCTAACTCATGTAACTGAAACATTCTTTTCTCACCAGCAGCGATGAGATCTGGGTTACAATTCTTTAGAGCCCAGTATGCACGGTGTTCAATTTCAAATGGCAAGTGGCAGTTTTTTCCATATATAAGTTTGTATGGTGTGGTACCGGTAGGTGTTTTGTAAGCAGTGCGAAAAGCCCACAGAGCGTCATCAAGTTTTCTTGACCAAATAGCAGGATTGTCTTTAACAGTTTTTTCAAGAATTCTTTTAAGAGCTCTGTTCGTGTTTTCAACTTGACCACTGGTTTGAGGATGATATGATGTGGAGAAACGGTGGTTAACTCCATATCTTTTCATGGTTCTTTCCATTATTTTGTTGCAGAAGTGAGTTCCTCTATCGCTGATTAGAGCTTTGGGCATTCCGAAACGGCAAAATAGTTTCTTTAGAAAAGTTATAACCACTCGGGCATCATTGGTTGGTAAAGCCTGAGCTTCGGCCCATTTAGATACGTAATCAACAGCGACAAGAATGTATTCAAACTTATATGATTTCGAGAATGGTCCCATAAATTCGATACCCAATATGTCTAAAATTTCACATACTTGAATGTTGTTTAAGGGCATCTCATCTCGATTCGATATATTTCATGTCTTTTGGCATGCTTCGCATATACGGACTAGAGTATGAGCTTCTTTGAAGATAGTTGGCCAGTAGAAACCTGAATCCAAGACCTTTTTAGCAGTTACGTTGGGTCCATAATGTCCATCGGTTGGTCCGTGGTGACATTGATCTAAAATGGTTCGAGTTTCTGGTCCAGATATACAGCGTCTGATCATACCGTCAAAACATATTTTGAAAAGGTAAGGTTCCTCCCAAAAGTAGTGTTTGAGGTTAGAGAAGAATTTATTCTTTTGTTGATATGTCATCCCTTTTGGTATAATACCACCGACTAAATAGTTTGCAAAGTCTGCGAACCAAGGTTCATCTTTGGTATTGATTTCCATAAGAGTTTCTCCAGGAAAGTTATCATCGACTTCACTGTCATTGCTTGACTTGTTTTCAATTCGGGACAAGTAATCAGCAGTAACATTTTCTGTTTCTTTTCTATCCTTGATTTCTATGTCAAATTCTTACAAGAGTAAAATCCATCTAATAAGGCGTGGTTTAGCATCTTGTTTTTTGAATAAGTGCCTTAGAGCTGAATGATCGGTGTGAATAATAGTTTTTGAGAGAATAAGATAGGACCTGAATTTGTCGAATGCAAAAACTACAGCCATAAGCTCTTTTTCGGTTACGGTGTATTTTTGTTGAGCAGGATTAAGGGGTTTGCTTGCGAAGTAGATCGGGTGAAATTTTTTACCATCTTTTTGGCCTAAGACGGCTCCTACTATGAAATCACTAGCATCACACATAAGTTCAAATGGAAGATTCTAGTTCGGGCTTACGATCACTAGAGCACACGTGAGTTTCTCTTTCAATAATTCGAATGCTTTTTGACATTCATCATCGAATTCAAATAGAGTATTTTTTTCAAGTAGTTTAGTTAGAGGTCGAGCTATTTTTAAGAAATCTTTAATGAAACGTCGGTAAAAACTGGCATGTTCGAGAAAGCTTCTAATACCTTTAATATTAGCAGGAGGTGGAAGTTTTAAGATTATGTCGATCTTTGCTTTGTCGACTTCAAGTCCGGCGCTAGACACCTTGTGTCCGAGCCCAATTCCTTCTTTGACCATGAAGTGACATTTTTCCCAATTAAGGACAAGATGGGCATCTTTATAACGTTGGAGCATTTTATCAAGGTTGTTTAGGCAGGTGTCGAAAGAGTTTATGAAGACAGAAAAATCGTCCATGAATACTTCAACTGATTCTTCGATCATATCGTGAAAGATTGCCAACAAGCACCTTTGGAATGTGGCAGGAGCATTACATAGACCGAAAGGCATTCGCCTATAAGCGTATGTGCCAAAAGAACATGTGAATGTTGTTTTCTCTTGATTATTAGGATCGATAGGATTTTAAAAATATCCAGAAAAACCATTGAGGAAACAAAAATATTTATTTCCTTCTAGTCTTTCTAGCATTTGATCCATAAACGGCAATGGGAAATGATTTTTGCGGTTGCTTCATTGAGTTTACGATAATCGATGCATACTCGCCAACCCGTAACGGTTCTTGTTGGAACAAGTTCATCATTTTCGTTTGTGACAACTGTAATACCACCTTTCTTTGGTACACAGTGAATAGGACTAACCCAAGGACTATCGGCAATTGGATAAATAATACCGGTATCTAAGAGTTTCATGATTTCTTTCTTAACAACTTCCTGCATGTTTGGATTCAACCTTCTCTGTTTTTGGACAACGGGTTTCTTATCATCCAGAAGTTGTATCTTGTGTTTGCAGAATGATGGGCAAATACCAGGAATGTCAGTTGTTTTCCAAGCAAAGGCTTGCTTGTGCTTTTTAAGGACAGATACGAGTTTGTTTTTCTTTTCTTTGGTAAGCTGAGATGATATGATAACAGGAAGAAAAGAGGGTTCTTCCAGGAATACATATTCCAGATTATCAGGAAGGGGTTTAAGTTCAAGATCCGTAGGAGGTTCTTCAAGGGATGTCTTGATTTTATAGTCTGTATTGATGGTGATTTTTTCGAATGGTGGGTCTTCGGTGTCGGATTCAGAGTCAGAGTTTTCATCAGCAGTCATTGCCATGAATTCATCGAATTCAGCAAAGATTTCTTCTTCGAGAAGGGTTCCTTCGATGGAATGGAGGATTTTACTGCCTTCGTCTAGAAGAGCATCAAAATCTTCCTCTAAGATTTCATCAATAACATCGATACTGAAACAGGTATCATCGTTCGAATAAGAGTGTTTCATCGCATTATCGATATTGAAGATCATTCGTTCAGTTCCAACTCCAAGATTGATGTTTCTGTTTAACTCGAATAACTGCATCAGCAGTGTGAAGAAATGGCCGTCCCAAGATGAGGGGACCTTTACTATCTTCTTCCATTTCGAGAATAACAAAATCAGCAGGAAAGGTGAATTTACCAACTTCAACGAGCATATTTTCAGCTATTCCAACAAGGTATTGGAATGATCTATCATCTAATCTTACGCTCATTTTGGTAGGTTTAAGAGTTTCGAGAGATAGTTTGGCATATAACGAATATGGCATAAGGTTAATGCTAGCACCAAGATCGGCTAAGGCATTGCAGGAGAAAGTCTTGTTGAAATTACATGGAATAAGAAAACTTTCGGGATCTCCGAGTTTTAGTGGGACTTTTTTTGGATCATTGCTGAACTTTCATAGCTTAAGAAAGTGGCAGAGATTTGTTCGATTTTGTTTTTGTTACTTATTAGTTCCTTGAGAAACTTTCCATAGTTAGGCATTCCAGCTAAGACGTCGATAAGAGGTACATTGATTCGAACGGCGCAGATCATGTCAAGGAATTTACCGTATTAGGCTTCCATTTTCCCTTTTCTAAGACATTGAGGATACGAGCTTTTTGGTTTGTATGGTTTGGGTAACGGAGTTTATTTAATGGGTTTTGGATTTTAAGTCTTTGGTTGAGGTGTAGGTTCTTCGTCTTCATCATCGCTATTGAAGTTGATAGGGGTTTCAGAATCGTTTTGTTGATCATTTGGGTTAACTGGTGGGTTATAGGATTTACCACTTCTTGTGAATATGACATTTACATGCTCATTACGAGATTGCGGTGGTTGATAGGCTTTAGAGTTGTGCCCTTTTGGATTTGGTTAAGTGTTACTTGGAAGAGATCCAGAAGGTCGACCAGATTGCTTGTCAGCGAGTCTGTCGAACTTAGTCTCAAGATTCTGGATTGAAGCTTGATGATTTTTGGCTATGGTTTCGAGTTGGGTTTTCAGATCCATGAACGTTTCTTTGACAAAAGCGTTGGTTGATTGTTGAGATTTCATAAAATCGTTGAATTGTTTCTGAAGATCGTATGACTTATCGTCTGTATTTGATCGGTAGCTGTCTCGATTATAATCATTCCGTCCGCTTGAACGCCAATTATCGCTATTCGAGTCTCGGTCGTGGTAAACATTGTAAAAACGAGTCTTACGGAAGGTTTGCATGAATTTGGCTTCTTCTTCTTGGGACATAGGTGTGTCATCTTCATCAAGATCGGGTTTTGTTCTCTTAGCATTTAATTGGAGTTCTTTGTACTGAGCATCCTTTTTTAAGGTCATGGCATCTATTCAAGCCATAATTTTGTTAGTATCAGAATTACTGCTGCCTTCATCGGCGAAAGCAACAGTTTTCTTAAGAGATGATTTGATTTTTTTATTTTTGGCCCAGTCGAGCTTGAGTAAGACTTTATCTTCGAGAAGCTGATAAGCTTGATTTGGTGTTTTATAGAGGAAAATATCACTGGCTACGGCATTTAAAACTTCTTGGGTTATTTTGCTGAAACCATGATAGAAGATTTTGATAATATTGCCTTTTGACAGATTGTGACCATGGCAGTTTCGGAGCATTTCCTTCATACGGAGCCAAGCATCGGTTAGAGATTCATTTTCATGTTGAGAGAAAGCTCGGATTTCTCCGAGGAGTCGGTCAAAAAGAGCTGGGGGATAGAATCGGCTAATGAAAGTGGTTCGAAGTTCATCCCATGTTTCGATAGTTCTTTCGTTGAGTTCGTCCAGCCATGTTTTTGCTTCTTCAGTTAGTGATAGGGGAAACATCATCAGGCGAACGGCTTCATTTTCAGTATCTCTGTATTTAAACATATCACAAATTTCGAGGAATTCATGAATGTGTTTATGAGGATCGGTTTTGGTTCTACCATCGAATTGGTTTCCTTTGACAGGAGTCAAATGGTTACCTTTAATAGCAAATTCGTTTGCGGTTTCAGGAATAGTGATTACGGAACCAGGAGTCGGAGCAACAACATGGTCGGCAACCCACATGGGTTCATCATCCATTGGGTCGTAATGTCAAAGAATATCAAGGAAGTGACAAAAGTAATTGATGTTAAGAACTGACGGGTAGACAATTCTCGGGTGTTGTGGTGGATTATTTCTTTGATCGTATGGAACTCTCATGTTTCGTCGACGAAGTCTTCGATTCAGAGTATGTTCTGGTTCAGGTAATGGTTCAACAAGTTCAGAATTGGAGGCACGTGTATGCATCCAAGAGAGAAATTGTTTGGGTCAGTTTGCTAGAAAACTGTATGGCGATTTTTGAAAAAGAGGGGGAGTTAAAGTAATTTTCTAGAGTTGACTACAGAAAATGCTTAAAAGTCTCCGGCAACGACGCCAAAAACTTTGATGTGTTTCAAAAGCTTTAAATTTATAATGACTGAAAATACCGATTTTATTATAGGGAAACACACTGGTAAAAGTATAACCCACGTATGTAGTATAATATTTTTAGGTAAGACTAGGCGTCCACAGGGATTTGAGTAGTGTTTAGATAATCAGAAAAAAAATAAACTTTAACTTGAAAATAACTTTTTGTTTTACCAATGATAATAAAGATGACCACTCGGATAGTTAAAAATAACTTATAGGCTTTGGTAATGATTAGACCATGGAAGTGGAACCTTAATTTATAAAAAGGATTTCTCGTCAGAAAACGTTTTCACAAACTAACTTAATTAACTCAAGACTTATATTTAGTTAACTAAACCAAATGTGTCACTCAAATAATCTAGTTACTAGTATATCAAAGCTTATTTGTTTATCAATTTACGAAAGTGGATTTCTTGGCACAAACGATAAAGATCATAGACAAATCTTTAAAACCACATAGATCATACCGGGTCTTTCGACCTATACCAATATGACTATATAATTCAAGTTGATAAGCAAAAATGGACAAGATAAGACGTAATAGGATTTCAACATAAGCTTGAGATTAAAGGGATCATGATCATACCAGATGCTTATTCATTATCATAACATCACCGAGTAGTCATGAGCGATTTAACCTGTCATGGCTAAAGTATCCATAACAAAAGTAGATTTAACATAGACTTCCATTATTTCAATACTAAGTTGATATCCGTCTTCATTCTTGATTGTTAGATCTTTATTCTTCAAATGGAGTAGTATTTTTGGTGTTTATATGGATGATGGATAAGAGGATTGGAGTATGTGTGTGTTTTGTGGAATGAGAGGAATGATTTGAGAGTGAAAATTCGTCCTTTATTTATAGGCTGATTTTGGGGTGAAAGTGCGGCGCACATAAAAGATTGTGCGGTGCACATGGTGATTAAATGCACTAGCATTAAATGTTTATTGAGAAAGTGCGGCGTACACAAAAGATTGTGCGGCGTACTTAGGGTGTAAATGCAGTAGCATTAAAATCTTCATAAATGCTTTATATCAGATGGGAAGTGCGGCGCACAAAGGAAATTGTGCGGCGTACTTGTTGAGTTATTGCAATGTTGACTGTCTTTGACTTGAAGGTAAGTGCGGCGCACAATTGTTAAGTGCGGCGCACATTTGGCACATAGAGCTTGATTATTGATCTTTTCTTGAATGATGCGTTCTTTATCGTGTAAGTATTTGATTTTGTTGTATCTAGCCTCGGGATATCTTCAAGTGAACCTGCAAGCAATTTTAAGCTTATTAAGTATCAAAAGTTCACGAGAAATGATAGAATTTATACAAATAACGCCATAGAAAGCATGTATAATTTAGGCGTTATCAGAAAGTGGTCAATATGGTATGGGAAAGAGGCGATAGCCAAAGGCGCAAGTCTTGGCATAGCCGATGACGTATTTGATGATCCTATGATAATAGAAGACGAGGTGGAAGGTTATTTGGTGCGAAGAGTGTTTGTTGACCATGGGGTGGCGGTCCAAGTCATGTTCAAACAATATTTTGACAAGCTTCCATCATCTATTAACGCACGCCTATCTCTGACCCAGAAAGAGTTGGTAGGTTTCTTCAGAGAGCAATTAGTCCCTATAGGGAAGGTAAAACTAGAAGTGACATTCGGAAGTGATGGTCTCTGTCGAAAGACGATGATGAAATTTATGGCTGTAAGAGCTTCATCTCCGTATAACATCATACTGGGATGTACAGGGATGAGAGAACTAAGGGCCGTCTCATCTACCATTCATGCCATGGTAAAATTCCCCACCCCAAGTAGAATCGCTACTTTGGTCGCCCGAACGGCACCCGTATATGAATGCCGATGGCCAGAGAAGAGGAAAGTCGAGCGGGACGAAAAGGTGGAAGAGGCAGAACCGGAAGAATAGAAATAATCAAGGGAAGAAAAGGTGCTCGTCAATCCTGCTTTTCCATAACAGAAGGTAACAATCAGGACACAATTCTCCATAGAGTGTCGGGGGCAGTTGATAAATTTGCTGAAAAATAACATGGATGTGTTTGCGTGGCAACCTTCGGATATGACCAGGGTCCCTAAGCGGATCATCAAGCACACTCTAAATGTTAATGTCTTTGTACAACCGGTGGCACAAATACGAAGAGTGTTAGGCACCAAGAAAAGCCAACCAGTGATGAAAGAAGTAGAAGAATTGGTTAAGGCCGACATTGTAAGGCCGGTGAAGTACCCTACTTGGATCTCAAACCCAGTATTGGTGAAAAAGGTGGACGACACATAGAGGATGTGCATCGACTTCAAGAACCTTAATTCGGCATAACCTAAGGATTACTATCCACTGCCAGAAATTGACTTAAAAATCAAGGCAGTGATAGGGTTCCCCTTCAAGTGCTTTTTGGATGCATATAAAGGATACCATAAGATCCAAATGTCCGAGGATGACGAAGAGAAAATGGCTTTCTATACCGACCAAGGAACCTATTTCTATATGAAGATGCCGTTTGGATTATGAATGCAGGCACTACAGATTAACGACTGGTCGATTCAGCTTTCCAAATACAGCTGGGGAGAAACCTGGAAGCATATGTTGACGTTATAGTCATAAAAAGCAAGACCGAACACGGCATGATAATGGACATAGCCGAAACCTTTGACAATCTCGAAAGATCAACATGAAGTTAAACCCAAAAAATGTTCGTTCGGCGTGGGAGAAGGGAAGTTCTTGGGTTACATGGTAACTTCAAAAGGGATAAGGGCAAACCCTAAGAAGACGAAAGCAGTGGCAGATATGCAATCTTCAAAAACCTTGAAGGAAATGCAAAGCTTAAGCGGAAAATTAGCAGCTCTAAACCGATTCCCCTCTAGATCCACTAAACAAGCTCTCTCGTTCTTTGAAATGCTAAAAACATTACAAAGGAGAATGAGGATGAATATCAGTGGACGGAAGACGTAGAACGCGTATTTTAAGAAATGAAGAAGTTAATAATTGAACTGCTGACACTCAACACCCCAGTGTTGAAGGAAATATTATACGTGTATCTCGCCGCATCCCAAGATGCGATGAGTAAGGTTCTTTTGGCAGACCGTAAAGGAAAGCAAACACCTATCTGATACGTCAACCGAACACTTCACGAGGCCGAGCGAAATTACACACCCTTGGAAAAACTGGCATTGTGTCTACTTTACCTATCCTGAAGGTTACACCGGTATTTCAAGGCCCATCCGATTAGGGTAATCACGGATCAACCCATCAACAGATACTTAACAAACTTGAAGTGTCCAAAAAGTTAGCTAAATACGTGGTCAAGCTTGGAGCTTACAACATCACGTATGTCCCTCGAAACGCTATCAAAGGTCAAGTACTAGCAGACTTCATAGATGAAATCCTAGCTGGAACCAAACACTTGGAAATAGATAGTTTGACTGACGAAGAGAGCCTCAAAGAATAGACCTTATACACGGACGAAGCGTCAAGCCTAAAGGGGGTCGGAACGGGTCTTGTCCTGATTGATCCAACCGGAATGGAGTACACCTACGCTATCCGGTTAACCTTCCCAAGTAACAATAACGAGGCATTGTTAGTCGGTCTCCGGATAGCACACAAGATGAAGGTAGAAGCACTGAAGGTAAAGGTAGATTCGAAGCGGGTAGCTTGCTAATTAAATGGCAAATTCATGGAAAGTAGTGAAGGGATGGCAAAATACCTCACCAAAGCAAAGGAACACGTGGCTCTTTTAAAAAAAATCAATAGAAAATATCCCCTAAAATCAAAATCAGAAGGTGGATGTGCTAAGAAAGTTAGCTTCAGTTGCTTTTAATTATCTAACAAAGGAGGTGTTGGTAGAAGTCTTGAATGCAAAATCTGTAGACGCCCAAGAAATTAACACGATTGTTGAGGAGGAAGAAGATAACTAGATGACTCCAATTATAAAATGCTTAGAAGAAGGAGTCTGGCCAACGGACAAGAACGAGGCCAGAACTCTCTGGATGAAGATAAGCCAGTATGTCATGGAAGAGGGAGTATTGTTTAAAAAGTCGTACTTATCCCCAATTTTGAGGTGTGTTGGACCGCTCCAAGCAGATTATATAATAAGAGAGATGGTTCATGAAGAGGAGTGTGGAATGCATGCCGGAGCATGATCTATTATGGCAAAAATCATGAGATAGGGGTACTATTGGCTAACCATGCACCGAGATGCTAAGGAGGAGGTAGACAAATGTGACTCATGCCAAATACATGCTCCAGTACCAAGAAGTCTGAAGACACGTTTAACATCCATCATGTCTCCATGGCCGTTCTACTAGTGGGGCCTCGACATCCTAAGACCCCTCTTAGAGGGCCCCGACAAACTCAAGTTCATCATCGTAGCAATTTAGTACTTCACCAAGTGGATGGAAGCGAAACCATTAGCTAAAACCACATGTAAAGAGGTTCAAAAGTTTGTTTAGGAAAACATTGTGTGCATGTTCGGGCTTACAAGAGTGATCATGACCGATTAAACAGATGTTGGGTAATTCGCACACCCGCAAGCCAATGGTCTGGTGGAAAGAGCTAACAAGTCCCTGATGCACGGACTCAAAGCAAGATTAGGGAGGGAAAGAGTAGGATGGGTGGACGAATTACCCAACATCCTATAGGCTCACCGTACCATGTTGAAAACAAGCAACGACGAAACACCCTTCAGCTTGACCTATGGAAGCGAAGCGGTCATCTCGGCCGAAATAGGTATGCCAACCTACTGAACCATACATGTCAACAAAGCACTAAACCAAGAAGATATATGGCTGAACCTTGATCTCATACAAGAAAGAAGAGAGACAGCGGCGATCCGAGAGGCAAAATATAATAAGAAAGTAGAGCAGTACTAAAACAAAAGAGCCAGGCCCGTGTATATCAGGGTCGGAGACTTTGTGTACCGAAGGAATGCAGCAGCCAAGTAGAAAATCAGGGTAAGTTGGGCCCGAATTAGGAAGGACCATACTGGGTAATCGAACCATATGACAATGGCTCTTATAAGCTTGCTAACATAAATGACCGGGAAGGCCCTAGTACATGGCATACGATTAACCTCTGAAACTGTTTTATGTAAACTCCTATTATCTAATTAATTAATGAATTATGATCCTTCTCCATATTGGAGGGAGGGATGATTTTCTTGAATAACTGTTCTTAGGAAAAAATATATATGACTCCACCGGTCGGCTAGCTACCCCTTGAGAAATGTGTAGTCAATGTCTAAAAGAAGTGTCCATCACTTTGCAACCCGACTGTCCATTATGGGACGGTTGCCGGATAAATTATAATGTGACTCGCATGTAGTCAATGTCCATGTAATACCCTTAAGTCTAATTAACTATGGAAGAACCTCCACCAAAAGGTTAAATTCTTGGATAGATAAACAAATAAGTGGTTTATGAATAACCAGTGTCTAATAACCGGACGGACATATACAAATGATTAAAAGAAGTGTCTGTCACTTCACGACCCGAGTGTCTATCACGGGACGGTCGTTGGACAAACTATTATACGCCTCACATATGGTTTATGTCCGTTGTTGTCAATCAATGTTTATGCAAGAACACATATACAAGTACAATTAATGTTTATGTGGGAACATATATGCAAGTAAACAATCAATAACACAAGATGCACGTGTAAATAAAACCCAAAATGCCTATCCAAAAGGACAAAGGCAACAACTATTCATATAAAGTTACATCATCTGATAGAAACAAAAACTATTCGGTTCAGAATACATCATGATTCAGTACAAAAATAAAGGACATATCAAGTGGTTCGTACTGGTAACAGTCTCGGTGGAAGGTCCTGTTCTATCATTGGCAGCAGGTGGAGGGACGTCAGGTGAAACCTCCATTAAACCATCTATCGGGAGACGGTAAGAGTCAGCAACCTTTTGGGCATAACAATATTGCATCGTGAAGAGATCACGGTGCTTATCCTCCTACGTCTTCGAACCTTTGATGTCCAAATTACTGGTCTTAGACAACATGGCAACAATCTCCTCTTGATTTTTACCAGACTCAAACCGCCTAACCAACCGGTGATGAAGCATAGGCTAACAGGATCAACCAGACTCTTCCGATACTCCACTCTCATATGAAGCCTTTTTACTATAGTCGGAATGAACTCCTAGATACGTTTGTGATGATCCATCTCTGCTTGAGCTAGCTCGGCCCCCAGTGTGGTCTTTTCACCCTCCAACACTTTTATTCGCTGCTTGGCATCAACTAGTTGTTTAGAATTAGGCTCAATGGACTCCTCCAACTTTAGATCCTCTAAACCTGTTTCGAGGCAATCTGCCTCCAATCATCTCTTTCTTTCTCTATATCTTTCAACCAATCTAGCAACTTCTTTTCTCTATCCGAGCATGATGAATGGGCACTGTCCAACAAAACAAACTTCTTCGACAATCCATCATTTGCCTGCATCTCCCTCTGAAGGTCAGACCTCAAACGATCTAACTCCCCAAGATAAGCGTCACTACGATTGCGTAGATCCATATAGTCATGATTTAGTTGCTAGTGCCTTTTTAAAAGCTCACCCTGCGACAGAACACATTGCCCTAGTGATTGATAAGAATGTCTGACCACTTCAACATTCGACAAACCACCCAAAAACTCCTTCTCAGTAGGAGTGGCCAAGTAAGAAACTAGCTCTTTGCATTCCTTGAATGTACAAATACGGAGATCATCATAAAGTCCCCAATCCGGCATGAACCAATGATCAACAACATCCTCGTCAGTATCTTCATGATGAGTAGAGTGGAACGAATGAGCTACATGAGAAAAGACAAGGTGGTTAACGGAAAACTACCTACAAAATAGTTATACTAAAAAAAGAGGAAACCCACCGTCAAAAAATACCACGTTGTACCGAGCATCGTCATGCTCAGTGTGGACCGAGGGCTGAGTAACAATGACCAGAGGAGTGGGCACATGAGTATTCCCACTAAGGTCCATAATCTCCCTTTCGACATTAACCCCTTGGGCCTTTGTAGCAGCATTCCCGGTAGTGTCTTTTGGAATGGCAGTTGTGGTTGCATCAAGTTTTTGAGCAACATGGTAAAGGGGAGTAGCAGGAATAACTCCTTCAGACCTCGAGCCGATGGGCTCTTGGTTCCTACAAACCTTCTTTTTTCGAGGAGCAACCAAACCTCTTTCTCTGGCACGTTTAGCTTGTGCCTTAACAAGATTTTGGTGCTCTTTCTTCTCCCTGGCTGCGGCTATTTTGGAATTCGGATTTTCAAGGTTTCTTTGGGCCGGACTCTTCTCCGAAATCAACTTACCCGCTTCCAAAGGCGGAGTGATACGAAGTGGAGGACGCTGACTATCGAGAATGGGATCCCCTTTGCTTATAACTATTCCATTCCACACTGGGAGCTTCAAAAAGGCATCCATGGTAAGCATTACAAAAAAAGAGAAGAAAAGGTAAGAAAGAACACAAATGTAAACATCGACAGATAACAAGACCCTATCATATTGATTACCCTTCTCGTCCGAATCTTTTATTGAATATGACAGCTTCGGATGCTGACAAGCAGTGGTTAGCCCGCACACATATAGTAAATGATGAGGAGGAAGACGACGAAGAGGGATAACAAACTAGGCCAAACGTTCGGCGTCACCCTCGTTGTAATTCTTAGGGAAATCATCACGAAGATCTGTACCAATATGCCTCCAGGGCATAGTGTCAGGTATTGCCCGTCGATCTATCATGAAAAACTTCTTCTTTAAGCTGAAAGTAACCTCTTCAAAGCACTTCTTCGCACGTCTGCCAATTTTATTCTCAAATGAAAACCAATTCCCTTGTTTACACTGCTTATAAAACACCAGAAATAAAGAAACAGTGGGGGTTAATATCCAAACTCCGACAGCGGATCTCAAACAAGATCACTCTATTCACACCCATCGGCACTAACTGAGAAACGTGCACCCCGAAATGTTTGATCACTGCAAGAAAGAAGGTAGAGAAATAAATCCGTAATCCCTATTGTTCAAGTTGTTCCATGTTTATCCCAATATACTTTGGTAGAAGCTTATTCATGGTTAATTTCGAAGGTGGAAGATGGGGATGCAGATCCACTGGAATACAATACTTTGTAACAGCCTCCTTCAGTTCTTTAGCAGAGAGAATAGAAGTGTGGATGTGCATATCAAATTTAGGAAGAACCACACCTTTCGAACTCTCCGGAGCCATTTCCCCAGGTTCACTTTTGAACATACCCAAAAAGTACACTAAGGACGAAGTATAAACAAACAAAAATATATAGAATAGGACGCACCTTAACGTAATCGAGAAAGCTTAGAGTTAGGAGGGTAATCAAAGCAGATAACGAAGTAGTGGATGTGTGTGTATGAAGAGGAATAAATCAGAATGGAGGGATATATATACGCATTTTTTTCTCCTAAAAAATAGTAAAGGACGCGACGTTGTGTAAGCAATCCATACCACCCATTCTCATAGCGCGGTACACGTGGCAACATCATAGCAAGCAGGAATACAAAATGCCGTTATAAATTCATAAACGACATAAAAAGCCCATGGGCCGACAATAGTAAAGGCCCAAACAAGGCCTAAGAAGCAATATATGGGATCGTTACATATCCCTACAGTAACATACTTAACGATGTAAGGACTTCAATCCTTCCCGCCTGATATGTGTTTCACTTAAGTGTTGCATCACCAATATTTAACTCATAATACAACACTAGGAGGACATGTTCGCGTATGTGCCGGACACTAAGTGCCAGACGATACTTAGACCGGAGGAATTAACCAAACCCCACACCAAGACACAATCGAAAAGCGACGTGACATAATCAAAAGACGACATAGGTAAGGTCCCTATCTAGCAGGCATTGTTTTCATCCTAAAGGCCAAGACCTGACACCCTGTCTGACACGCTGCCCCAAGCATCTCGGAAGCACTAAACCAACAGGACCTCACTTGTCAGCCGCATGTCAGGTGTCAGGTCAACGGCTCGTAACGTCACCTAGATACATCTTTGGGTAGTATAAATACCCCAAAGATATTCATTGTTCATTCAATCATTACTTTGACATTGTAGTACTTCACTCACATTTTCACACATATCATTCGCTCATTCTCACGCCGGAGCTTGGTCCTGGGTCACACTTGGGGTGTGGCTAACGCGTGTTGTTTCTTGTATGTAGGAGCACCAGACAATAGACGACTGAAGGGACCCGCAACGTGCCCAGAAGTCGGTGAGCAAGATTTTACTTCAACAATAACCTTACCCTTTATTTGATTTTTGTATTTCATTTTAGTTTTTTGTATTTGTCTTCACCATTTTGTCATCTATTTGAATTTTTCCTTTTCTTAAGTTTTTAATTTTGTATATAATTATCATGTTATTACTCACTTGATTTCTAAATAATTGTCCATTATTACTATTTTGGCACATAAAAAAGAGATCTTTAATTATAAAATTCAAATAATATTGTTGTCCAATTAAGAAGGGATAAAATTAATATCAAAAGAAGTAAAATTAAAAATAAAAAACATTAATAAAATTTACCATTTTATATTATCTCTTTAAAAGAGAATAAAACTCTCATAAAGATTATAGGGGTATGTAAAACAATATTCGCACAGGTCTCACTTGATTATAGAAAGTGAAAAGCAAAATAGAGAAAAGTTCATGTAACTTAATTAGTACACCTGACATGCCACATGTATGTGTGGATCTTTGTTTGTAAAAATTGTATAAACTACACACAAAAACATAAATTACAAAGAAGCATTAATCACATATTACGTAATTACAAACAATAACATCGTAATTGTATATAAAAAAGAGAAAATTGACTCTATTAGTTCTCTATTTTAACTTTTTCCCAATCTAAGTACTTTACAATTTTACATTATAAACAAGTCACTAAACTTAAAAGTATTTCTTAATTTCTTCACCAGACTTTTTTATTTTTAGGGTCAATTACATAAATCGTCCTTATGGTTAACTCTAAATTACAGAAATCGTCTTTTTTATACTTTGTCATCCCGTTTTATGAGTTTTCGTTCGTTTTTATCTGTTTTAGTCCATTTTTATTCGTTTTTGTACGTCTTCATACATTTTTGTCCTTTTTTAAATCCATTATCGTCTGTTTTTTAGTCGTTTTTGTACGTGTGTTTGGAAAACATGTTTTTATTTCAAATAACAAGCAATTTTTTTACTTTTCTCATAATAACATGAGTATGCAACAACATTTTACCTACAATCTACATGATCCTAAGCCACACCGATCTACTTGGAATCCTGTCACGAACCACCGTGAGCATGTAAAAGCCAGGTGGGGCCACATATATTGAAGTAGGAGCTACCATTGTCACCTAAAGTAAATTCTCACTTATTGTTTAAAAGTTCATACACTTGAGTCTTATTAGTCTTTGATTCATTGATAACGATTGGGTAGTAAAAACGTATGAAAACGTGTAGAAATGGATAAAAATTGATAAAAACGTATAAAAAACGCATGAAAACGGATAAAAACGTACCAAAAATATAAAAACAAACGAAAACGGATAAAAATGTAAAAAAAGTATGAAACGGACGCAAACTCATAAAAAAGGACAAAAAAGTATAAAAACAGACGATTTTCGTAATTTAGAGTTAACCATAAGGACAATTTATGTAATTTACCCTAAAAATAAAAAAGACGGTAAAGAAATTAAGAAGTACTTCTAAGTTTAGTGACTTATTTATAGTGTAAAATTATAGAGTACTTAGATTGAGAAAAAGTTAAAAGTAGAGAACTAATAGAGTTAATTTTCCCTATAAAAAATAGTCATAGCGGACGACGACGTTTTGATGATTAAAGCCAAAAATTGATTTATATAATAAAAACATCAAAGGTAATGTTAGCTCAAGTGGTAAAACATACGGTATCTCTTTTTATAAGAATGATAAATAATACTATCTATGTCTAAAAATAAATGTCTAGTTTAACTTTTCAGAATCAAACTGGTTCAACTTTGATCTTAACTATTTTTGTGTGTATTATATAATACTTTATACAACATATATAAATAGAATGAGTTGTAAGTGTATTTTCATTGCTATAATTTTCTTTAAGTATCATATAATAAAAAAAATCAACGTCAAAGTTAAACAAGTTTGACTATAAAATGTCAAACTAAACACTTATTTTAAAACGAAAAAAATAATAGACAAAACTTAGAAAATAAAGAAATTTATAATGTTTAATCTAATCATCTTTTCTAAAGAATATAATCTTTTAGAAAACAGATTTAACAGAGACGATTGTATATATACAAAAATTGTGTATGAGTACATAATAAAAGGCTAAAAAGCCTAACATGGCTCAAACAATATGAAAAAAATTGAGGTAAATCTATAATAAGTGTCAAGGAACACACCGACCACCACATGACACCATAGAAGTCACGTATGTAAGCTTGAAAAACTTAAAACATCACACCCTTCAGCCCTTCAACCTAGAGATGAACATCACATAATAGTAGGCTGAGCAACAGGTCAAACTCAAACCGAACCGAAGTTAACCTAGCGAAACCAGTTTAGATAATTTAAGTGTAATTTTATTAGTTTTGACCCAACAAAACTGAAATCGAACCGGACCGAGCAAAACTGAAACCGAAAACCAAAAATATATAAACTAAAATCCGAACAGAATAAGGTCGGTTTGGTTTGATTCGGTCCGGTTCAGCTCAATTTATCAATTTGGCTCGGTTTTTGGTTGATTTTGCTCAGCCCTACATAATACCACATTACCACACTAAAATTCACAAATTGAAAAGCCATCTAGATCACCATTGGAGCATTCAGACACAATCTTGATACAAGCTAAATGAGGAATCCAATAAAAATTTACTAAAGTCAAATTTCTATTACACAAGTTTTGGGCGGGAAAGTTTGTTACGCCAAAACTCACTTAAATACTCAGTTTCACTTACAATTCATTTTATCTTTCACTTTGTAAACTCAAACTTTCTCTATAACTCTTTGTAAACACTTATAACAATCCTTTGAGAATCTTGTTTCTTTCTCTATGGATTCCTAATTGATTATTCAATTGATTCATATTGTTCATTTTTGAGTTGATTTCTAGAATAGGCATGTTTCAATTGGTATCAGAGTTGTTATACTGTCAACTACGATATTCTTCTCCTTCAAAAAACTGTTACAATTCAGTTACAATTCAACTTTACAACTTATAACAATCATGGTGAACACAAGAAACGCTTCAATAACACTAGTAGTTCTCTAGAATATATACAAGAAACCATGGTATCATTACAATAAGGTATCATAAACATGATGACCTAACAACAACTTGTCAATAAGGAGTTGGCAAGATTGAAGAATAGGGAATGGACTAGTCATAGTTCTAATAGGGGTCTCAAACTGGTCATAGTCAGTATGGGATGATGACTAAGATTGAATTTCTAAAGTTTAATGGGGATGATGCTAAAGGATGGGTTTATAGATGTAAACAGTTTTTCAAGATTGATGGTATTGTGGAGGAGATAAAGGTGGATTTAGCTTCTATGCATTTGTATGATCAAGCATTGGTTTGGCATCAACAATATGTTATAAAGTATGCAGAAGGAATTCTATGGGATAAGTATGAAGCAAAGGTGATTAAAAGATTTGGTGTAATCTATGAAGACCCCATTGTTGAACTCAAATACTTTAAGCAAGAAGGTTTTATGCAGCAATAACAGGAGTTATTTGAAGCTTTGTTAAATAGGGTGGAATTAAATGAAGTATATGTCGTAAGCCTGATTATTGGGGGGTTGAAGAAGGAGATTACCATGCCTATAAGTATGCTTAAAATTGTGGAAACTAGAAGGGGGGGGGGGGGTTGAATAGTTTACCGATTAATTTTGTGTTTAAAAATTTTACTTCTAAAATTTTTAGATTCAAGTATAAGTTCAACTAACCAACAATATGAACCAACAATGTATATATCTACTAACAATAACTAAACAAATAATAAGTAAGAATCACAACAATATAAAGAGACGAGGGAAGGAACAATCAAACCAAAACACCAAGATTTATAATGGTTCGGCTACGAAGCTCCTCTTCGCCCTAATCCACTCCCAGAGTATCCCACTCAAGATTTCACTATGTCAACAATCTCCATTCAGGCGGAGAAAACCGTTTATACGTCGCTTACTTTATTTTCTAACACTAAGCTAAATGTCGAGTCCTAATCTTCGCTAGAACCAATCTACCACTTCACAAGTACTACACAATCACAAGATCTACACTATCAGATTTATACACTATTTCACACAATCACATAAGATAATCAAAATAGAGATTTGGTTTTTAGAAGAAAGAAGGAGAAATCACCAGACTACAACAATTCATTTCTTGGCGAATACAAATGTTTTTTTCTTGCACTTGATGGAGGAATGAGAAAGAAGAGATTGGATCACTTGAAACAAGATTAAACAATGTTAGTGATCAAGATATTCAGTGAGAGAAAGAAGGTTTTAGTGAGAGAAAGTTAACTGAAAAATTCATGCAAAGAGGTGTGTTTTTCAGCTGGGAATGGTGCAGTATTTATAGCCAGTAAATCCCAATGGTGAGCTGGCGGCAGTCCTGGCGGTCCCAAATATATCTGGGGTTCGCCCAGCCTATCAGGGGGTCGCCACTATACTAACGCTCTTTTTTTTGTCTTTTAGTGAGGAAGGTTAAATCTGGTGTAGAAGGTTCCATTTTGGAGGGAAAATTAGATTTGAATTTTTATATTTAAATAAAATATTTCTTTTATTTAAAAAGTATTTTGTATATATTTGTTTTTGTAAAAATACTTGTGTGGAAATGTAATGGTTAAGAAAAATTATTTTCTTGATCACTAATCATGTTTAAATAATTTGTTTATACATACCTTAAGTGATTTATATTAGAAATAGAAATTTATGATTAATAATTTGTAAACGTTTATTTTTATCGTAAACATTTTTACATTTTGTTATCTTCAAAACATCGAGAGGTCAAAAAATGTAAATAACATTTTTATACATTATTTTTATTAATAAAAATCACTAATTTGACTGATGTGTATGCCATGGCCAAAATGCAAGAAGCAACCAATGCGGTTCTTAAGCCAAGGTATAATTCACCCCTGTTACCTACTCCTAAGTTTGTTTCTTCTTCTAGTTATGAAAATAAGAATGCGAATGTACCATCAAAGTCATCAGTTGTTTATGGAGGTAACCAAAGTGTGTTAAGAACCGGTAGTAGACCCTATATGTTGACACATAAGGAATTGGAAGAAAAAAGCAAAAAAATCAATATTTTATTATGATCAAAGGTATGTTCCTAGTCATAAGTGTAGTGGACAATTGTACTCTTTAGAGGTAATTGGTGAAATTGACAATGAGTATTTGAAAGAAGTATAGGAGGAGACATGTGAAGACTATGTAGGGGAAATATTGTCATCTGAAAACAATCCATAATTTTTTTAAATGCGGTATTTGGCCTTAGTTATTTCCAAACTATAAGGGTGAAAGGTATGATTGGAAAGCATGCATTGCATATATTAGTAGATTGTGGTAGTACTCGTAATTTCTTGGAAGTCAAAACTACTAAGAATTTAGGTTGCAAGCTAAGAAGTACTACCCCATTGCAAGTTTCTGTGGCAAATGGTCAAAGCATGTTGAGTTGCTATGAGTGTCATAAATTTCAATGGAATTCAAGGTGAAACCTTTACTAATGATGTAATGTTGTTACCTTTGGGTGGTTGTGAAATAGTTTTAGGTATATAGTGGTTGGCTAATTTGGGAGATATCCAGTGTAATTTTTAAGACTTGTCTATGAGGTTTGTATTCAATGGAAAAAGAATGGTGCTGAGAGGAGCCAAAAATACTACTTTCCATTAGATGCAAGGGAAAAGTGCAGGCAAGAGTGGTCAAATTAGACAAGCAGAATTATCATCCATGGTGTTGTGTGTATACCCATTAGATTTATAGCAGACGAATGGTATAAAAAGTGTTAACAGGGAAGTGTACAAGGTACTAACTAAGTTTGAAAGTGTATATGAAGTTCCTACTTAGTTACCACCCTAAAGATCTCACGACCATCAAATTCCTCTTATGCCAAACACTCCTCTAATAAATGTGAGGCCATATAGGCATCCCCCTAACCAAAAAGATGCAATTGAAGTAATGGTGAATAAATTGTTAGAATTAAAAGTTATCAGACCAAGTCAAAGCCCTTTTTATCCTCAATAGTAATGATAAAGAAAAAGGATGGGTCATGAAGGATGTGTGTGGACTATAGACAGTTGAATAAGTACACTGTCAAAGGTAAGTTCCCTATACTAGTCATCGGGGAGCTTATTAATGAGCTGAGTGGAGCAATAATGTTTTCTAAGTTGTATTTAAGATCTAGTTACCACTAAATCAAAATGAATGAATATGATATTTGCAAAACTTCATTCATGACACGTGAGGGGCATAATGAGTTCTTAGTCATCCCTTTTGGTCTCACTAATGCACCCTTTACATTTCAATCTTTGATGAACATAGTGTTTAAACCTTTCTTGAGAAAATTTGTATTAGTATTCTTTGATGATATTATGGTATACATCAGGACTATGAAGGAGCATTGTGGTCACTTAGCATAGATTTTATAAGTGATGCAGGACAATACTTTGTTTGCTATAAAAAGTAAGTGTTCTTTTGTTGTACTTCAAGTTGAATATTTAGGCCATATTATTATGCATAAGGGGTGTCCAAAGATCCTACAAAGATTGAGGCTATGCTAAAATGGCCAACTCATACAATAATCAAGCAGTTTAAGGGGCTTCTTATGCTTAACTGGTTATTATAGGAGATTCATTAAGAATTATCCAAGCATAATTCAATTACTCATAACTTTAGTAAAAAAAGAACTCATTCAAGTGGAATGTGGCAGGTGAATTAACCTTAAACCAACTAAAAAGGGTCATGGTGGAAGCACCAGTGTAGGGGCTACCTAACATTTCTTAGGAAATTGTGGTTGAAACTGATGCATATGGTATTGGAATTAGGGCAGTGTTGTGTCAAAATTGCCATCCTTTAGCATACCTTAGTAAAACCTTAGCTACCAAACACCAATCCTTGTCCACATTTGAAAAGGAGCTTTTAGCAGTGGTAGCAGCATTAGAAAATGGAAAGGATATTTGTTGGACATGCATTTTAAGATTATAACAGACCATTCCAGTCTTAAATACTTGTTGAATCAAAAGTTAACCACTCCTTTTCAGCTGAAGTGGTTACCTAAGTTCTTGGAATTTGATTATGAGTTTGTATATAAAAA
>BQNB010073092.1:0-32221 GCA_026074375.1 Tanacetum coccineum
CCTTATAAACATAACTCTTTCAAAGGGAATTAGATTATATCACTTTAAATCACTCGAAAACCCTTAAAAATAAATTAGGGTTCATAAAACTAAAATTGTGTTTTTGTCCAATTAACATTAGGGGTTTTATTCGTCTAGGGGTGTAAATGACTCGCCTAAAACAGTTTTAGATATCTCTAACTCACTCGTGAGATAGATTGATTTTCATGAAGATGGATTTTGTGAAACATGTGTTTGTGTTTGAATGTTTGTGGTTTTGTGTTCAATAGCATGATATATGCATTCTTGAACCCTTGTATCATGTCTTTTGACTCCTAGGATTTCATTGGCTTGATAAGGGTGTTCTTAGGTACGAAAAATTGCATATGTGGTATGAAGAATGCATGCGTTTTGTGTTTAATATGGTGGTTAACTGTGTAGTGAACCTAAGATTGCTTGGTTTGTCCCCTAGATGCCGTGTAACTTAATTGCAATGTGTTCTCCTTTTTACCTGTGCTCAAAATATCTTAAATAGGCTCGTTTGTTGTTTGTTCTTGATGAAATTGATTTTTGCTATGATTTATGTTGATTGTGAATGAAATTTGGATGAGAATGTTTGTTAAAATGTTGTGTTGGTTTGCTATAAATTATGCGAAATATGTCAAGTTTAATCATGCGAAATATATTTAAGTTTAATCGTGCGAAACATTTCAATTCTACTCTGTGCGAAATATGTATAGGAATAATTATGCGAAATATGTTGTGCAATGATTGTGCGAAATATGACACAGGTGTAACAAACGTGTGAAATATGTCACTTTTATGAAAAGAAACTCTGCCTAAATTTTTAAAAAATCTGATAAACATGTCTACAGTTCCGCATTGACCTGAATTGAATATGAGTGATATTTATACATCTAATTGACTGTTTGGCTTAGGTTAATTGTCAGTTGACTTTTAGAGTTAACTTTTACCATTGACCTGGGTTGACTTTCATCAATTAGTGTATTAAAATGAACTTAATTGCATGAAACCTAATCACAATCTTCATTTAAAACAATCATATTAACAAGAATAATCCATCTAATCAGTAATACATATCTTTGTATATAAACTGTATTGGATAATTCTAAAGCAGAATCATGTCTCAAGAACAAAGACAACAAGTTGCTCGTGATGAATCACTGGTCCCCTCTGGTGATAAAGTCAAGATCAGTGCCACAAACATGTGGATTGAACCTTCAGTGCCTCAAAAGGAAGAAACATTCCAAGTTATCCTAGAAATCATCAAAGCTTCTCCATGTTTCAAGGCTTTTACTATCATTGCTGATGTACCAGAGATCTACATGCACCAATTCTGGTTCACTATCAAGAAGACCAAGAATACCCCTTTCTATGAGTTTAGTTTAGCTAACAAGAAGTTCTCAGTAGATGTTGAATTATTCAGAAAAATTCTTGATATTTATCTAAGAGTCCATAATAAAGACTTTGTTGCTCCTCCATCTGAAAAGGAACTGATCACCTTTCTCATTGAACTGGGATACAAGGGTTCATTTGATCATCTTGCTAGGATGTTTGTCGATCACATGCATCAATCGTGGAGACCTTTGGCAACAATCATCAACAAGTGTTTATTGTGGGGTATGTTCCACAAGGAGAATGTCAACTATCCTGAGCTGATCTGGGAAGACTTTCAGTACCAAATTGACTACATGCAGTCTAAGCTGAGAAGACGTGAAATCATTCTTTACCCCAGATTCACCAAATCATCATCAACCACTACCTTTATCTTAACCCCTCCATTCCCAAAGGACCGAGCTCTGGTTTGCACACTATCAAGGATGATGGAGTAATTAGCAGATTGAAGTTTGTTAGAATCGGTGAATACTTTCAAGAATATGGTCTTGCCATTCCTAATACAATGTTGACTGACGAAATCAAGCAATCAGAGACTTATCAAACCTTTACAAATACTCCACTGGCTTGATACCTCCAAAGAAAAGCAGAGGTAAAGGGTCACAAGGCAAGAAGTTAGCTGTCACTCCAAAGCCTGCAAGTGTTGAAGTGTCTGATGAATCTGATCCTGAACCTGCTAAAAGACAAACTGGCAGTAGAAGATCAAGGGGTGTTATCATTCAAGACACTCCAAATGTCCCAAAGAAGAAATCAGTTGATCAAATTCTCAAAAGCTGAAAGGCATTCAAGTCATGTCTTCTGAAGAACAATTAGTTGCTTATATGAAGAAAGCTATCAAAGCCAGTAAGGAAGCACTCAGACTACCACAGCAAACCAGAGACTCAAGTGAAGGAGCTGGTATTACACCGGAGGTTTCGGATGAGTTTACAGTAAAATTCACAACCTCAAGTGAAGGAGCTAGTATTGCACCAGAGGTTCCTGATGAGGGAAAAGGCAAATCTGCAACCAAAGCCGATGCTGAAATTGATTGGGGCTCAGAAGATGACAGTCACCAGTCTGATGATGAATATGTAGATGAAGGTGAAATTACATGGCTCTCGACTGATGAAGAAGAAAAGTCAAATGAAGATGATGATGAAGAAGAAGATGATGACATGAGTATAAATATAGCAGAAACTGATGATGAAAGAACTGAGTCAGAGAATGACGATCAAGAAATGAATGATGCTGAAAAGATTGTTGGTGAAAAGTTAGAAGAAGAAAAAGGTGATGAAGAAGAGGAACAAGCTGATGATGATCAAGCTCAGGAGGATCAAGATGAAGATGACATCGTAGGGACACTTGTCACTATGTCATAGAAAGAGAATCCCGAGGTTCCACAATCAAGCTCTAGCTATTCTCTTTCTTCAAACTATGGTAATCAATTCCTAAACATTTCTTCTGACACTTCTTTAGTTGGACTTATGAAAGATCATGCAGAAATAGAGATTAATTCTTTGTTAGATGTTCAAATCTAACAAGAAATCCCTCCTGTCCTGTCAGCTCCATTACTTGATGTACTCGTTTTAGTCATTCCTCTACAGACAACTACAACAACAACACCAACACCACTTACAAAACCAATCCCTACACCACCAATCACAAGTACAACAGAACTAGTAACATCTCCCCTACCAGCTACTAAAACTCCAGATGCTCCAATTCCCCCATCAGAAGCACTCACTGCTGTCTTGGAAAGAGTCTCAACACTAGAGAAAGTTGTTAAAGAGCTCAAGCAAATTGATCATTCTACAGTAATCCTTGAATCAATCAGATCTCAAGTGCCACCTGCAGTGAATAAGTATCTTAGATCAAGTCTGGGAGACTCACTTCAAAAAGTGCTCCAAAAACATACTGAAGAACTAAAGCAAGAATTTAAGCAACAAGAATCTCAGAAAAGTGCTTTAGAGATTATGAAGATCAAGCAAGAGCATGCATCCAAGCAGAAATGGCCAAAGTACTCGTCAACACCGTTTGATAAAAATGCAGAAAATGAATACAAGCATAAGGACATCTTGTTCAAAATGATGCTGGCCTCCAAGTCATACGAAAAACATCCTGCTCATCAAGCGTTGTACGATGCACTTATACAATCATTATTTGTGGATGAAGATGACATGGATCAAGTTGCAGCTGCTATGGGTGAATCTGCTCTATTGAAGAGAAAGCATGACGACCAAGACGAAGACCCTACTGTTGGATCAAACCAAGGGAAGGACAAGAAAAGGCCAAGAAAAGATACTCAACCATCAAAGAAATCTTATGCATCCAAGGAATCCTCTAAAGGTAATACTCCTCCTAAAACTTATAAATCTGGTAAGTTTGTAACCGTAGAGGAACCAAATGAAGAACATGTGCATGATATGTCACTGGATGCTGAGGAAAACATTGCTGATGAGATGGGTAAAGCTGATGAACATCCTGATGGTGAGGCTGCACCAAAAAATGATTGGTTAAAACAACTACCAAGGCCTCCTACTCCAGATCTAGAGTGGAACAAGTGTCAAGCCATTGATGATCAACCATAACAAACTTGGTTTAATGATCTGGTGTTTGCTCAAAAGGATCCACTCACATTTGATGAGCTTATGGCCACTCCTATTGACTTCTCTAATTTTGCAAAGAATCGTCTCAAGCTAGACAAGATTACAAAAGCAGATTTGGTTGGACCAGTCTACAATCTTTTGAAGGGAACCTGCCAAAGCAGCGTTGAGCTTGAATACAATATGGAAGAATGCTTTAAAGCTCTGACTGACAGACTTGACTGGGAAAACCCTGAAGGTGATCGATGCCTATTTGACTTGAGTAAACCGCTTCCTCTGAAAGGTCATCTAGGTCATCTAACCGTAGCTCCAGAATACTTCTTCAACAACGATCTGGAATACTTGAAATCTATAGATTCAGAAAGGAAGTATACTACGTCAATTACAAAGACGAAGGCTGCAAGGTATGAGTTAGTGGGTATAGAAGACATGATCCCAAAGCAATGGAGTGTTACCAAAGTGGGTTATGACAGAGATGCTGAACGTAGAATTAAGCATTGGAGACCCAAGCGTAAAGTATTCTACAGATCTCAGCTCAACAGATTCTCAAAACATGACGTCTACTCTCCTCTGAAGATTCTGAGTGTGGTAAGTGTAAAGGTCGACAAACTGCATGGTTATCGTTATTTGGAGGAAATTGTGGTGAGAAGAGTTGATCGACAATTGTACAAGTTCATAGAAGGTGACTTCGTGAATCTACACTTGAATGACATTGAGGACATGATTCTTCTTGTTGTTCAACACAAGTTATTCCATCTCGATGGTGATGTTATTGTTGACTTGGCGGTGGCACTGCGTATGTTCACTAGAAGTCTCATCATCAAGAAGAGGGTCGAAGATGTCCAACTGGGTGTAGAAAGTTACCAGAAGAAGCTCAATATTACAAAGCCTCAAAAGGACTTTCCTAGAATCTCTGCCAAAGAACCGTACACACCATCATTTGAACCACTAGGAGTTGTCTATGAAGACTTAAGCCACCGGAAGAGACTGATGAGCTCTACAAGTTCTTGGATGGAACGCTCAAGAAAGTTCGTGACACTCTTCACCACAGGCTACGCAACTTTCGACTTGGATACAATGATGACATGCCCAGAAGAAAGTGGTCAGCCATGGATCAGAAACGATCAGGCATTATGGTGGATTTGATTGATAAGCACATGCTAGAGAGGCGGATCCTCAGGAATTTGGAAAGATTGGTTAGTGCAAGGGAACTTGAGATGGACTACAGGCTGATGCAGAGGACAGTATGACTTTGTCATACTCGGTCTTCTTTCATAACAGGTCCAATCTCATTATCTATCTTGTGAATATGTAATATAAGTAGTGTAGACTAGTAAAATAGGCCAATATATACAGTGTTTGAATATAAATTTTCAAGTAAATTCAAAATCTTTCACATTAATGTACTCAACACTATATATATATATATATATATATATATATATATATATATATATACATCATAAATTGAGGGGGAGCATTAAAATATTCCTAACAAGGCTTGCTAATAATCAGAACATTTTTCTCCCTAAACAGTTTTCAAACATATTTGAATCAATTGATATCCAAAATATCAAGAGATTTGACATTTTTGATAAGGGGAGAAAATGTGATTAAAATATGCAACTTGTAATAAGTGATCAGTAAAGACTTAAGTGCGGTCTCCTCCATCTCCATGCTAAACAATATCGGTTATCGAAGCATGTGTTGAGGGGGAGCATTTCTGAAAAGAAAAAACTATCAAGGTACAAATGCTTTGATATATATATCACAAGTACCTTGATTGAGAATTTCCAAAATGGTTTTAAGGCAATGAGAACAATACCCAAAGACCGACCATGTACTTACTTTTATCAAAGTTATAAGGTGGTGAAGTATAGGTATTCGTTTCCATAATCCAGCTAGAACCGGAGGGATCTACCCAGGGACATTCCATTAGATAGAATAAAAGTCCTGATGTGTCATTATGTGGTGTTTATTTATGATAGTTCAAGTTTTAAATTTATATTTTGTCGACTTAACCAAAAACAACACTTTAACGGGCAGTGTACCCGGTCGATGGTAGATTCGTGGTAAGTAGGGTGTCGAACACTTGAAACGGGGTTAAATCTCTTAATTTATTTATATTTTGGTTTACTAATCTAAGTCAAACCTATGCTAATCCTATATTAGTTCTAATCTTAATTCTAACAAGTAAAGGGGGAGTTTTTAGCCTAAGAGACTGTCACGGGTTTGGTTGGTGTTAATATATCATCCAAGGTCTGATAAGGTTCTGTATGGTTTCCAACTTTGATAATTTTTCAATACTTTCTTGTGTCTTTAGAGTAAACCTCCCAGTCTATGATTAGATATTTAACCTGTAGGGCTTCAACATAGATTTCTTCCACTGGAACTATCATCATCAGTTTCTGTAGCTCTTCTTCTGATAATTCCTTTTCCTCTTCAGCTGATTGTTCTTCATTAGTCTTTTGCCTCTTAGACCCTTCATGGTCAAGTTCTGTTTCTGCAGTTCTCTTAGAACTTCCAGTTGATATCTTAGGAACTAATCTGTCACTCTCCATGGGAACAAAATCTTTTACCCTCTTTATTGTAGTCTCAAATAACTCCTTGATCTCATCAAAGGAAAGTTTCTTCAATTGTTATAGAGTGTGAATTCCCATATTTGGATATAATTACACATGTAAGTTCTTTGTTGAGCTTGAGTCATGGGCTTGTTCCTTCTTTGTTCAGCTCTTTGTTGGGCAAACAATCTCTTTCTTTCATTTATCATTTCTACAAGCAGTCTTGCTTTCTCAACTTCAGAGAATTTTCCTCTTTCTTCTGCTTGTAACTTCTGTGCTAATTCTTCATCAGCTTCAATTTGAGCTTGTATGTTATCCTATTCTTCAACATTGAAAGTGTTAGCTTCTTCATGAACTATGGCAATCCTTTGCCTTTCTTCTTCATCAAGTTGTTCTTGCAATCTTAGAGCTTCTTCATACCCTAATCTTTCTTGCTCTAATTGCAACTTTGTTTTCTCCTGAACAGGTTCAGATTCTTTCATAATCGCTTTGCCTTTATCTTTTCTCTTTGTTGCACTTCTTCTGATGTACACTAAACTTTCAGCAGCAGTTTTAACTTTAGGGCTGACAGTACTAACTTCTGCACCAGCAGTATTAACTGGTACATTAGCAGTACTAATATCAGGCTCAGCAGTATAAACTTCTTCATGAGCAGTAAAATCAAAATTAGGTTCAAAATCATGGTCATGCCTCCCTTGAGTCTATGCACCCATATGTACCAGAGTAATTCCCTCATCTTCATCAAGCTGAGCAATCTATCCACCCCCACCCACTCCCTCCCCCCCCGCCGCGCCCCCCCCAAGCGATCCCCCTCCCACAGTCAACTTCACCCATTTGTAACAATAGTTGACCTTCTTCTAGCTTTGCTTGACTTAATTCTGTTCTCCAACTTCTTTACCTTCATGATAAGCTTAGTGTAAGCAGCACCATATGCCAGTTTAGTATTACTTCAAGTCAGGATTCCGTAATCTCACCTTCTTGGACAATGTGGTACAA
The DNA here is from genome assembly GCA_026074375.1 of Tanacetum coccineum. Taxonomy (NCBI): domain Eukaryota; kingdom Viridiplantae; phylum Streptophyta; class Magnoliopsida; order Asterales; family Asteraceae; genus Tanacetum; species Tanacetum coccineum. The sequence goes on from BQNB010073092.1 coordinate 7,535, forward strand.
AGACCGTTAATCATGAAGTGTCATATTTTGCCCTTATTTACTTCCAAGTTGTGTGAACTCTTGGAAGAGGTGAATAATGGGGATGTAGTAGCCTCGTTTTTCTAAATGGATTGTTTGCTTAGATGGTGGTGAAAGTTGTGTGGTTATGAGGTGATATGGGTGTGTATGTGATGGGGACTTCAACTGGATGGTTTGATCCTTCACCCTAAAATAATTGGCCCTAACAAGCATTGTTGGAAACAATGGAATGTCCACCCTATTATAACCCTTAGAAATCCTTCTCATATTGCCAAAAAGTTTTTGAGTAAGAGTAGGACCAATATAAGTTCTTTTGTGAGATAGAAGCTCTCTTTTGTGCTTGTTCAAAAAGATTTGTATAAATCTTGGATACATTAAAAATTTAGACTGATTATCCAAGTTTTTCAACATGCCATCAAAAATCAATTTTGAAAAATTAAAGGTTCTGTTTGTGGCCAAGCAAATGATAGCAGTGGCTATGTTGCTACTAAATTAATCCCAATCAGTTTTCTTAGTACTCAAACAATAAAGAATGGTATGAATCAAAAACCTCCATTGAGGGGAAAAGTACTAATACCATCAGAATCTTCTAGCATGAGATGTCTTCTTATAGATGCTTCAGTAACAGTCTTAACTCTCCTATCAATGATAGCAGTTATTTCAATCTCTCCATTCTCAGATGTGCTTATAGAAGTAGTTTGCCAAAACTGATGGATGAGTGAAACATAGATGGTTGGATTTTTAGTAAGAGCATACTTAATATAAGTAGAATTGAGAAAATACACTATCTGATGAAATCCTTCACTTCCCTCTGGTTTCTTCAAGAAGGCGACCATATTGTGTTTGTCACAGAAGTCCAAATTCACCATTCAATTTAGAAAAGTAGGATTAGGGTTCTGGGTTATGATCATGGATGAGAGTATGTATGTTTGGTAAAGGTAATTGAGATAATAGAGAGTACTTAAGGTTTTTGATTGGACCGACTGAATAAAATTGAGTATTTATCTTGAAGAAATCTTGATATATAAAGAAAGTTCAAGATTTATCCAAATCAAGGAAACCTATAATCAAAGTAGTTGGTAGAAATATCTCAACGGCTATCTTAAATTAATGAAATTCTGTTATGCCTTAAATAGTACTAACGGACAACCAACAGTACTAAGTTTAGCCTAACAGTACTAACTTTAAGCCCAGCCGTATTAACTTTACCCAGCAGTATTAAGATATGCCTGGCAGTACTAACTTAATACTGGCAGTATTAAGTTTATGCCTGGCAGTATCTTACTCCTAATTCATGTTCCAACAAGCTTTTTCCCTTTCTTATATTTCTAAATTATTAACAAGCTCTCTTTCTGTTTTTCAGCTCACTATATCTCTCATTTCTTTTTCTCACCAATTTACTCTTTCTATTTTCATATTACACAACTCTCTTTCTGATTTTCATCTCACTATATCTCTTATTACTTTTTCTCACCAATTCACTCTTTTTGTTTTTATATCACACAAATCAAGAGCCCTTTCAAGACATTTGGTACAAAAATTCCATCCAATTCTTAGTTTCATGATGTCCTCCCCAATTCTAGTGTCGTTAACTCTTCTTAAGAGAGTGTGGATCATTGGACTGTTTAGATGCAGCCTTAAACCTAGTTTGAGCTTCTGCACCCCCTAATATGGTATCTTGGCACCTGGGACTACTACCTGAATCAGTTGCCAGAGGAAAAGACTCATTAAGTGTTGCCATGGATTTGGGTCCTATTTATATTACCACTGTCCTGCTTTGCTTCTAAGCTAGAAGCAGTAGTGGCAACCCTTTCTATTATGTCACCCAACTTCTTATGGATAGCCTCATCACCAACCTTTTTAGGGGGATCACTAAACTGAGGTATTTTAGTGTCCTGACCTCTTTTTGGTATTTGACTCTTCACACACTTTTGTTTGATGTTACATGTCCTTCAATCCATTCTTGACTGCATATTGACATAATTAGCCTCCCCTCAATCAATACTTCAGAGGTGAAGCATTTATTACCATGTACTCAATATTCTTAGCCTGTAAATGTTAGTCCAAAACCAAGAATACACAATCCAAAGTATTTTCTTATTTAAAAGTATTAATTATGACTAACTGTTTGAACTAGCAGTATTAAGTATAACTAGCAGTACTAATTATACTTAGCAGTACTAAACCTGCCTTAGAATATTAACCTTACAACTACCAGTTTTATTTCCAAATTTATCTCTAATACTACCTCCAAATCATATTAATCATTAGTCTAACAAACACATCTTCAGAGATTAAGTAATCCAATGCTAGTAACCAAAAAGTTAAACCTGCTAACATCAAATGCCTTTGTAAGAAGATCTACAATATTGTGATTTGTATGTATCTTAATCACTTGAATGAGCCTCTTCTCATAAGAATCTCTGATGAAATGGTGCCTTATTTCAATGTGCTTGGTTTTTAAAATGAAATAATGATTCTTCACATACAATATGTGCTGTTATTATCAATGTAAATTCTTTGGTGTTCATGAAATTGTACCATAATACAAGCATCTGATTTTGGATCCAACACCTGTCTTTAGCAATTTGCGAGTAGTAGCAACATACTTTCTGATTCGGTAGTAGTTGTTAGCAATTATAGTTGCTTTTTGCATTGCCTATGAAATTAACCCTTTTTGCCAAGAAATTTGGACAACCTCCTGTTGTGGATTTCCTGTCAGTGCTAGATCCAGCATAATCACTATCGGAAAAAGCTTCTCAAGTCAAATGTGAATCCCTAGGATACCAAAGGCCTATTTAGGTTGACCTTTCAAGTATCTAAAGATCCTCTTCGTATCATGAAGATGTGAGACTTTAGGAGTAACTTAGAACCTTGCACAAGCACTGTGTCAGGCCTAGAAGCTGTCAAGTACATCAATGATCCAATCATTAATCTGTATAAATGAACATCTAAATCCTCAGCTTCTTCATTCTTTAGCAATGCCTTGTGAGTCTCAATTAGAGTGCTTGCTGTCTTCATTGTGACAAAATCAAACTTCTTTAATATATCAGCCACATATTTGTCTTGGTTGATGAAGATTCCATCATCTTTCTACTTTACTTGTAACCCTAAGAAGATAGTAAGCTCCCTCATAGAACTCATCTGGAATCTCTTGTGCATCATCTACTCAAACTCAACACATAAAGACTTCTTTGCAGTTCCAAAGATGATGTCATCAACATACACATGCACTAACAATATATCACCTTTGTCCTTCCTGATAAACAAAGTCTTATTAATGATCCCTCTTTTAAATCTATTTTCTAATAAGTAGGTAGACAAGGTCTCATACCAGGCTCTAGGAGCTTGATGTAGACAATATAAAACTTTTTCTACCTTATAAACTTTATCAGGGAACTGTGGATCTTCAAAACTAGGAGGTTAGTACACATACACCTCCTCTTCAATAGTACCATATAAAAAGGCACTCTTTACATCCATTTGGTACATAATAAACCCCATAAAGGACTGTATTAGGCAAAATTAACCTGAATGCTTTATCTAGGCAACAGGAGCAAAAACCTCATCATAATCAATTCCTTCTTCTAGGGGGTAAGCTTATGCAACCAGTCTTGCCTTGTTTCTAACTACTATCCCTCTCTCATCTTTCTTGTTTCTATAGACCCATTTTGTTCTAATGGCATGCTTGCCTTTGGGTAAATCAACCAATCTCTAAACCTTCTGCAAACTAGACTGTAGCAACTCATCTTGCATTGTCTCTATCCAGCTTGGATCTGTCAAAGCTTGTGTCACCTTCTTGGGTTATATTTGTGAGAGAAAATAAGAAAATAAACAGTTTTGATAATCTTTGTGATTTGTTCTCCTCTGCCTTTTAATGAAACTGACCATCAGAGATCTTGGTCATCCTCCTTGTTTGAGTAGCTAAATTTATGTCTCTAATGATTTGGTCTTTAGGATGATCCTTGTGAATTCTGGTTGTGGGAATAGGACTGACATTCATGGTGGTTTCCAAGTTGTTAAGGTCAGCCTCAGCACCCACATCTTCATTATCATATGCACCACTAAAGATAACAGTATTTAGAAGATTAGCAGTATCCTCCAAATCAGGCATAATAGGATCAATAGGAAGATCATCAGCATTAGTAAAACTTTGCTCAGCAGTACTAACAGATGGACTAACAGTACTATCTCTGTTAGTGCTGTTAGAATAACCTTCCTTTTGTTGAACAAGTAAATTATCTAATGTAGCTTTGAAATCTTGTACATTTTGGTAATCTTCTTTATTTGAAGCTCTTCCTTCCTTCTCTTGACCATTTCTTTCACCCTCATTTGCTGGTTTTTCATTAGTCTTTTTACCATCATCATCAGCAACTGCATCCTCTAAGCTCTTTGGACTATTGTAAGTATATGGTAGCAGATTATAGTGGTGAAGTATCTATCCTTGATACCTGCATTCTTATTAGTTTGATTCCCTGCAGTAACTGGCTCATAATTCATAGAGTTTATTAGTAAATTAATATCAAAGAGCCAATCTGGTCCACTCCCTACAACATTAGGTTTGTTTTCAAGAAAGGTTATGTGCAGGTTTTCCTCTACCCTCCTAGTTCTAGTGTTAAATACCTTAAAAGCCTTGCTATTTATAAAGTATACAACAAAGAACCCCTCATCAGCCTTCCCATCAAATTTTCCTAGGGAATCTAAGGTATTAAGAATAGTCACAGGACACCCAAAAGGTCTCATAAAACTTATACTAGGTGGTCAACCATGTAATAGTTCATAAGGTGTCTTGTTGTGAGGCTTGGTCACTAAAACCCTATTATGAACATAACAATCAGTACTAACTGCTTCAGCCTAAAATGTAGTAGGTTATAATGAATCTGCTGGCATAGTCCTAGTTGCCTCTATTAGTGTCCTATTCTTTCTTTTAGCAACTCTATTTTGTTGTGGAGTTTTGGCAACACTAAACTCCCTTTTAATCCCTTTCATCCCACAGAACTGATTCATGTCATTATTTTTAAATCAGTTCATGTCTCATCTGATGATTTTAAACGTTATGATTAATTTGGTTTTCTATGTGTAATAAAAGTTTTAAGGATACCATAGTCTCATCCTTAGTGGCCAAAAAAGAAAACCCAAACAATAAACCTACTAAAGTCATCAGTGCACAACTAAGGAAATATGTCTTGTGATTGATAATCTTACAGATTGTTGGCCTAATATGTCATATGCATCATTTGTAAGGTTGATTGATAGAGCTCACAAGGCTTGGTTTACAAGAGCTTGTGTTTCTTTCCCTTTGACAAGCAACACAAGTATGGTCATTTTCAATAATCTTTAAGGCAATCTCATTTACATGGTTTTTACCCTCACAAGTTTATTCATAGTTTTAAAGTTTATATGACTAAGCCTCTTATGTCGTAAATTAGACTCATCTATTGTAGCTTTTACAAATAAAAAGTCAAACCTCCTAAAGGAACAACATTCTTTAGATCAAAACTGTACATGTTGTTATGTGTGGGAACTTTAAGCAAAACTTGACTTTCATCAAGTAGCTTAAAGTCGGGAGATAGAACAAGACGTTCAGTCTCAGTGAAAAGAACATTGTTTTTCTTGTCACACATTTGTGAGACACAGAAAAGATTAAACTTAAGTTCCTTTACAAAGTATACATCTTTAAAGTCTAATTTCCCAGTTCTAATTTTACCTTTTCTAGTAATTTTACCTCCTTTAGGACTTCCTCCAAATGCAACAAATCCACCATCAATCTCTTGATAATCTGTAAGAAAGGACTTGTTTCCAGTCATATGCCTAGAGCATCCACTGTCAAAAATCCTTTGATCCTGTAAAGTATATTATGGATTACCCTGCACTCAAAATGAGAGAATTAGTTTCTCTTGGGGATCCAAGCCATTACTGACTAGAGCCTGCCTTATAGATCAACATAGTCGAATATTTTATGCATGTATGATCTACTGTCTTTGGAGGTATGGTCAATAACATTTCCTGTTGGTCTCCAAATCCAGCATGCTGAGGACTTAACAACATTTTCCCTATATTCTACAGCAGCACTAACTACTGCTTTTGGCTAAGTAGTAGTTACATTGTTAATCCTAGTAGTTTTAACTTTTTCATTAAGATTATAGATTTTAGCTGCTGATTTTTTGGTTAAAAGCCCTTCTTACTGGTAAATGTGCTTTAAAATAAAAATATGTTTTGGGTAATGCATCATTCACTTTTGATTTAAGGGCATCAGTATTAACAGGCCTGGCAGTACTAATTTGATGTTGCTGCTTTTAGAGAGTTTTGCTTAGCAGCATTAACTGATACTTGTCCTAACTTGTTGCTAAAACTGTTGTTGGAACAATTCCTTTAAGGATGTGGGTGGATGTGAGTCATATTTATTTTGGTGGTTCACCCTTTGAACCTTGTTCCTTATGTCTAATTTCCCTTTGACCAGCGACCCTTTCCCTTATTATTCAACACAGGTTTTTCTACCATTTTATTGTCTTGAAAATCACAGTCTTTGATTAAATGGTTAAAACTCCCACATACAAAACAAGCTTTCTTTATAAACTTAAAACAATTTCCTAGTTTCGGAGTCATCATTCCATTCCAGTTTCTTCTATTACCCCTTAGACTTTGACGTTTCCAGGGATACTCTACTTGCTTATGTGTGTTTTCCTTATTAATAGATTTCACATTCTCATTAGATTTGACAAAATTGATTTTAGTTAAACTTTTTTTTTTTTGTTTTTTGGCTGATCAGTTTTAGGTCTAAACACACTATTAGTATCACTATTAGTGTCCCAATCTTCAATGATAGGAGCACTAGACCTAATAGTTTTAGGTTTTTCCAAATTATCCTTACTAGTTTTTAATGAAGTAGTGATAGTTTCACTCATTTTAGTCTTATAGACAAAATCATCTAACCCAGTAAAGAATAAGTCAGGTGTCGAGGGCATGTAGTTCCTAGTATAGGGAGGAGGAACTACATGAAACCCTTCACCTGTTTTGAATCTATCATTTACATGACTATTATCTACATCACTTTCTCTACTGTTAAACACACTATGAACCACTTCACTCTTATTCATTTGACTATCATAACCAAGACCAGCTTTGTCTTTAGCACTTATTTGACTATTTATTAGTTTAGTTAGATTCTTTGTTGATTCTTCAAATTTTTCTAGTTTAAGTTTTAAATCATCTTTCTCTTTTAAAGCTTCTTCTAACTGATTTTTAAGGTATTTGATAGAGATATCTTTCACTTGGACATCATACTTTAAAAATGCAATAACTTCTTTATAAATAGCTTCATTCTTTTCATGAACAACTATCCTAGCTTCTAATGATTCTAATCCCATTTGATAACCTATAATTTCTAGATTAGATTTATTAAGAGCTTTACGCTATTGATCATACTGTTTGTGAACAGTTTTATATGATTTTACGCAAATCATAGAGCAAGTATTTGTACCTCAGAATGTCTGAACTTGAAACTTGATGAACCTTGGGATGTATAGGCCATTAGAGAAAAGTTTGTGATGCCTTCTTCAGCCTGAAGCTCCAATCATAACCACCTATCCCATCTTGAACAACCAAGGCATTTGTAGTAGATGTATCCACTAGTGCATTCCTTCTTGGACCATTCAATTTTTTTTTTTTTTTTTTCTTTTTTATTTTTTTTTTTTTTTTTTTTCCCTCCTGGGGATTCCTTAATGCCCTGTCCATTTCTTTAGCAAGTCCACCTCTCTTGTGGCGTTAGTAATATTTCAACATGTGTCTTATTGAAAGCCAACAGTTCTTTGCCATTTAAAATTCTGTTTCCTTCATGTCTTCTTTAAGAATCTTTTCACCCTCATGGTAAGCATGGCCACCTGCCATTTGAGATCCATCTCTTCAAGATCATCAGTATCAATCTGCTCTAGATCTTCATTGTCTAATTATGGACTATTAGATTGATTGGCAAAAAAGGAAAACATGACATCATTAACATAAGTTGAGGAAGATTTTTTGTCCCCATCATGAACTAGCAGTAGAAAACTTTCAGGGGCAGTATTAATGGTTATTATACTGCTAGTGTTTTCTAAAGATACAAAAGCCACATTTTGAGAGTTTGAGTTTGATTAGCCTTTAAACTCAGATTCATTCATCTTCAGATTATTATACAAATCAACCATGCTCAATGTGTCTAAATCAGATTTGTTTCTCATTATTTAAGCAATATTGTTCCAAGCTTATGGTAGACTTCTCAGCAACTTCATATTTGCATCTTCTTGAGAGATAACTTCACCATGAATTTCCAATTAGTTGATGAGTTTCTGAAACCTATCATAGGTTTTATCTAGTCCTTCAGATCGTGATGCAGCAAAATTCTTATATTGCTGCTTCAGAATGGGTTTCTTCATTTTCTTTGATTCTTTGTTGCCTCCAAACCTGGCCTTGATTGCTTTCCATAAGATCTTTGCATCATTGATTCCATAAAACTTCAATAGGTGCTCATCAGGAAGGCCAACAATAGAGTACTTTTTTGTTTCAATTCAATCTTGCTTGCTAGCGTTAGTCAACAGTTTTAGGAGGAAGGGGACCTTCAGTACCAGCACTAGTTGATGCAATAGCAGGTGCATCATCATTCACAATAACCTCCCAAAGAGCATAATCAGTGTGAGTAAGATATTGCTTCATTCTCATGCTCTAGAGATCATAGTCTCCAGTTTTGAGTATTGGAAGTTTTAGTGTAGACACTGTTTGGGTAGTTTCTGATTGTGAATCTATCTTCTCTTTAAATATGAGATCTCTTTTATAGTGGTTATCGTTATTTGGAGGAAATTGTGGTGAGAAGAGCTGATCGACAACTGTACAAGTTAAAAGAAGGTGACTTTGTGAATCTACACTTGAATAACATTGAGGACATACTTCTTCTTCTTGTTCAACACAAGTTATTCCATCTCGATGGTGATGTTATTGTTGACTTAGCGGTTGCACTGCGTATGTTCACTAGAAGTCTCATCATAAAGAAGAGGGTTGAAGATGTCCAACTGGGTGTAGAAAGTTACCAGAAGAAGCTCAATATTACAAAGCCTCAAAAGGACTTTCCTAGAATCTCTGCCAAAGAACCGTACACACCATCATTTGAACCACTAGGAGTTTTTTATGAAGACTTAAGCCACCAGAAGAGACTGATGCGAGCTGATGAGCTCTACAAGTTCTTGGATGGAACGCTTAAGAAAGTTCGTGACACTCTTCACCACAGGCTACGCAACTTTCGACTTGGATACAATGATGACATGCCCAGAAGAAAATGGTCAGCCATGGATCAGAAACGATCAGGCATTATGGTGGATTTGATTGATAAGCACATGCTAGAGAGGCGGATCCTCAGGAATTTGGAAAGATTGGTTAGTGCAAGGGAACTTGAGATGGACTACAGGCTGATGCAGAGGACAGTATGACTTTGTCATACTCGGTCTTCTTTCATAACAGGTCCAATCTCATTATCTATCTTGTGAATATGTAATATATGTAGTGTAGACTAGTAAAATAGGCCAATATATATAGTGTTTGAGTACAAATTTTCAAGAATTTTTTAGTAAATTCAAAATCTTTCAAATTAATGTACTAAACACTATATATAAATCCCTCATAAATTGAGGGGGAGCATTAAAATGTTCCTAATAAGGCTTGCTAATAATCAGAACATTTTTCTCCCCAAACAGTTTTCAAACATATTTGAATCAATTGATATCTAAAATATCAAGAGATTTGACATTTTTGATAAGGGGAGAAAATGTGATTAAAATATGCAACTTGTAATAAGTGATCAGTAAAGACTTAAGTGCGGTCTCCTCCATCTCCATGCTAAATAATATCGGTTATCGAAGCATGTGTTGAGGGGGAACATTTCTGAAAAGAAAAAACTATCAAGGTACAAATACTTTGATATATATATCACAAGTACCTTGATTGAGAATTTCCAAAATGGTTTTAAGGCAATGAGAACAATACCCAAAGACCGACCATGTACTTACTTTTATCAAAGTTATAAGGTGGTGAAGTATAGGTATTCGTTCCCATGATCCAGCTTGAACCGGAGGGATCTACCCAGGGACATTCCATTAGATAGAATAAAAGTCCTGATGTGTCGTTGTGTGGTGTTTATTTATGATAGTTTAAGTTTTAAATTTATATTTTGCCGACTTAAGCAAAAACAACACTTTAACGGGCAGTGTACCCGGTCGGTGGTAGATTCATGGTAAGTAGGGTGTCGAACACTTGAAACGAGGTTAAATCTCTTAATTTATTTATATTTTGGTTTACTAACATTAGGCAGAACCGGGTCAATACATATGATAATCAGGAAACACTAGCTATTGTCTGGTATGAAGATCGTCATCTTGGAATCCAATGATGCAAGGCACAACCTCCCCAGCATCAAGGTCAGAAAAGAACTCTTGTTTCAAAACTTACGGAGATTAATACTCATTTCTATTTAACTTTCTCACTCCGAGATTGTTGATATTGAACATGGAGGCAATTCTAACTCCAGCCTACGATTACTAAACCAAATCGTGCACTATTGAGTTTAGAGTCAATAATGAGATCATCCATCAATCTCACTAGGACAACGTATCCTCAGTATATTTTGTTTCTCACACACTATGAAAACACGTAATTTCTTAGAGTCCTACTCATTATCCTTGTGTTTGCCAGAAACATTCAAGAGTCTCTTAAGTATTCAACAAATCAGAATGGAGATCCTTCCAGAGCCAACATCAAACAAGCTCTGTGGTAGGTGCCTTGTGAGATCCTATATGGATCAACTTGTGACACTGGATATCGATTCGGTCAATTTAGAACAAAAAAATGTCGTTGACGAATTTTGAAATGCATAAAACTATTCAATGTGTCACAAATTTCACATAAAAAGTGACACGTCGATTGATTTTCAAATCAATTTTTGATTCAATCGGTGAGACTTTTTACTGGTATCAACGCATAACGTGTTATCGCTTTGAGACGTTCCGCGTAATGAGAACGGCTAGTGCAATTGTGAAACCCTGTCAAGAGATTTTTCAGAATCTTCTCCAGATCGCAAGGCATAGTATTTATACTGATTAACTGGGAACCGTGGTGAGATAGTGATCTAGAGATATATAGAGATGAGACGACGACAGTGACAAAGACACTTTCATCCATATATGTTGTTTATCACTAACCCATTTATGCAGGTAATCCCGATGGTAGCCGCAGCTGATTCAAGACAAGTCAGATTCATAGCCACATGCTCATACTCGATCGACATATGTAAAGACATTATGAAAGCTCAAGTACATGTTTCAAGACTTCCGCTACTCTGATACCGCACGTCCTTCTTGAAGCGACGAAGTGTTAAAGTTAAAGAACTTCAAGAAATATTGCCTATTCAAAGCTTTAAGATAAAGATGAAGTGGTGTGTGTGTGTGGCATGTCGCCCGAAAGTCACAAGTACACAAGATGGCAAAAGATCACAAGATGATGATAAGAGATTATGTTTGGTTGATGATCTCAAGAAGCTAAAGATCACATACAAGTCAAGCTTAAAGGAACAAGCTCAAGCCTAAAGTCAAAGATCACTACGCATATCACAAGTTAAAAGATAAAGATTCAAGACCTCGAGCAAAGAAAAGACATTCATAGAATGCTCGGCTTAAGATTTTTGTAAAAGGATGTGACCTCCTTAGGGGGAGATTGTTAGGAATCTAGAAAAGACCCGGTCACACCTAATATACGTAGCTCATAGGTATTACTTAGTTTTTGGAACCTTAGTAGGTAGAAAGGCCCAAGGCCCATAGAAAAGCCCATCTAGCCCACTATGTAGCCGACCTAGATCATGGTATAAGTACCCTTTTCATAGCTTTGAGAGGGTGTTGGTTTTTCACTTTATCATTTTCTACAAGCTAATATTCTCTCTTCCTTTCTCTCTCTAAAAGTGTTCATCCTTCCACTTTCTCTCTCTAGTTCTTTGCCATTAGATTGTGAGATTAGATAATACATGTATTCTACACTTATATAAATTATGGTAAAACTATCAAAGATATGGTTGACTTTTTTTTAAAGGCAATCTTTTATTAACCACCAAAAGAAAACAACAATATAAAGACAAACTTAGGAAAACAAAATGAGGTTTGCAACAAATCAAAACTTACAAAAGAGTATCCTAAAAACAATATAAACAAGAATATACCAGACAAACAGTTACTTAGCACCTACATAAGACTACTCACAAAAACCACATGGTGTGATATTGTGAAAATAAGCAACACCACCCACCATGTAAAAACCTTCAGCAAACCCACCAAAGACTTTTTACACCACAATTAGAACCCACACCACCATATTACCGTAGGCTCGGGTGGTGGGAACGAAGGCATATTAACTTTTTCATTATCATTTTCCGAATCCGTTTTCAAATCATTGGTAGAAATTATTTTATAAGAAAATGAGTTTTTGTCAAAAATTACCATGTAATCTTCATCATCGAAATCGTCAAATGAAATTTTAAAGTCAATTTCATCATTAAGAGAACTTATCGTGGGTTCACAAGATAGTGTTTCACTTGATTTCAAACTATCAATTAAGGCAATAGCTGGGAATTCGTTTTTAATGGATCTGAGGTCAGAAATGTCTTCATTGTACCAGATTCTACCATACTTAGCAGTTTCCCAGTTAAACACTTTCCCACGTTTTCAAGCTTTTTCTTCCTCGAGCATGATGTATTCATCCATAGTAATGTTTGGATCATCCATCCTGAAATAAACTTACTAGAAAAATTGTTAAATAACCAATACGTCGTATTCAGTGAACTGAATACGCCGTATAATACAAACACAATAAACAAACAAGATTATAAACTATCCTAAATTATACTTAATCCTAAGGGTTAGATCTAATGCTAATGCTAAAAACCAAAATATAAAATAAAAATCAAGATTAAATTTCACTCCCCGGCAACGGCGCCAAAAACTTGATGTGTCGTTGTGTGGTGTATATTTTTATGATTCAAGTTTTAAATTTATATTTTTCCGACTTAACCAAAAATAACACTTTAACGGGCAGTGTACCCGGTCGGTGGTAGATTCGTGGTAAGTAGGGTGTCGAACACTTGAAGCGAGGTTAAATCTCTCAATTTATTAATATTTTGGTTTACTAATCTAAGTTAATTCTAATCTAAGTCAAACCTATGCTAATCCTATGTTAGTTCTAATCCTAATTCTAACAGGTAAAAGGGGGTTTCAGCCTGAGAGACTGGCACGAGTTTGGTGGTGACTACAATCAATTCAAGACACTTTAACCCACGCAAGCAAATTAACAGAAGATAAAAGAGCGGTCAAGCCTTATAATAGAAAACTGTATTAGCCATCATTAATCCGATTAGAAGGTTGGTTTGTTTATTCAGTGCAATGATTACTTATCTCGAGGCGGCATATTATTCTTACACTTAGGCGAGACTTCATCATAAGACCTAGACACATTAATTCTGTCACAATTAAAGCATCCACATAAAGCATCATTATTTGCGGATTATAATTCATCTTAGGGATTAAAGCAATGGTGATCTTGTTAAACTCTAGCTCATAGAGACTTTACCCACTTACCACTTAATGGAAATTTATACACTAGTAGTCCACTTGTCCAACTATCCAATAGAATCAGAACATTATTTGTTGAATTATCTAGATTCACCTACTAGTCAACATGTTCAATAAACCAAAGGCAATTTTTGTTAACTAGTTAAGCCAGAAGCGTATCCTTAGCACGAATTTAGAAGGACAATATTTGTGATCCTAAGATTCTAGATGTATAAATCACTATATGGAGAGCTATCCCGTCATCTGGATTACTTGGTCTGTATCACTAGATCTAGTTGAATGATAGGTCGTATACAAAAGCACATAAACAAGTATAAATTGATAAACATAAACAAGCATACAACGATAAAGTAAGAAATCGAGATATAAACAAAACCAAACATTTAGATCCTCATAATAATGGCTAATACCTGAAGGTATTAGCCTTCAAACATCATAATTAATACAAGAGTAATGGCTTAGTCAAGGTAAACTAACCGAGTTAACGAATGATACCAAAAACTGAACGATTATAAAAGTATAAGAAATTACACGTTGTCTCCTATGGATTGGAATGCATTGCGAGACCTCTTCTGCTCTTTTTCTCCTCTGAAAATCGACTTTTGTGGTTTAGGTATCGAGAATATGATTTAGCACACTTAAAACTCTTTTTTGAATTTTGTATTTATAGGGTCTGTAGTCGGTGTCGATACGGCGTATCCAAGGTGTTGGATACGGTGTATTGGAGTTTCTTGGAGTAGGGACCACGTTTGATATCTTCCAGAATATTTTATTCCCATATAGCTTGAATACGGCGTATTGGTTGTCAGAATAGTAATCTTCAAAATATCTTCGTTTAAGCTCTAGAATGCGCGCCTTTTGCTAATATTCACCAAGTATTCCATAATTACTGCAATTCTCAAATATAAACTATTAAGTAACAATTTTTTGCAATAATTATACAAAATGGGTTAATTACATGGGATAAATGATGCTATAAAATAGACATTATTTGATGTCATCAGGCTGTGAGCCTATAAGTTCCAAAATATACATATTAAGCTTGAAAATAAGCTAATAAGATACGTATCGCATTTGGTTATCACCATAAGCTATAATATTAGTCCACAAAAATATGACATACTAGGATAATAACCAAAAGAATCTTCCTTTAGTTTCCATATGTTGCCGTGAGCTAATAAGCTCAAAATAAGCTTATTCGAACCCACCAATAAGCCAAAATAAGTTATATACAAAATAAGCTACTTAGCAAATATATATTTTTCAACCATCACGGCCACAATATCAAAACTAACAAACCCCCTTTGTTCCTTTCTTTAGTTCGACGGAAAGAAACACCCTTTTTCCGTTCGTTTTGTTTGCAAATTTTGATTTTTTACGACGATCAACTTGTACAACTAACATCTATACATCACTAACAACCCAAAAGGACAATAAAATTTAAATTTAAAAGACTTACAAAAATGGTCTTCAAAGTAAATTTCGACGCGAACCAGACAACCCAAACGTTGTTTAAATGCTAACCCGTGTACTAGAATCAACCCAAAACTCCAAGACTCTTCATGTTTTTGATCAAAATTTCAAAAATAATAAGTGTGTGTATGTGTTATTTCGGACGCAAGAGGAAGAGCATACACAAGAGTTCGTGTTTTATTTTTTTTAAACAAAATGAAATGAGCATGTTATGAAAAATACAAAATATAAATGTACCATAGGTGGACACAAGAGCTAAAAATGTGCCATCTTGTCCCCCATGCTTATCTATAACCGGTCAAGGCATCCTATGCCCCTGGGTATCTTCGTTTTCTTGTCGGGATCACTTAAAAAGTCGTAAAACTCAACCGTAAATTATTCCCCAAAGTTACTTTGCATTTTTATTCACTTTAAAAATACTTTTCCAATAACTTAGAGTATTTACTTGACATATTTTCGTATTAGACCTCCCAAAACTCGTTTTGAACATTAACAAATATGTCGGGACTCGTTTTTTGGTATTTTCTCAAATTTCACGGGTTAACCACCCGGAATATAAATAACCCAAAAATAACCTTTAAAAAGGATTGTTATACACGATAAACCTTCAATTACCACGATTCTCATAAAACCACCATCGTTAACACGGTACAATATTCTAAATAAACTGACGAACGTCAAATAGTCAAAGGACTAAATTAGAATATTCAAAGCACAAAAAGGGCAAGGGTTACATTCTACCCCCCTTAAAAGAATTTCGCCCCCGAAATTCAACTACTATCAACACTAAACAAGTGTGGATACTTAAGCTTCATCTGATCTTCACATTCCCATGTGAATTCAGGCCCACATTTTGAATTCCATCGAACCTTGACGATGGAAATTCTACTCCACTTCAATTTCTTAATCTCTCTTTCCAAGATTTCCAAAGGTTCTTCCACAAAATTCAACTTAGCATCTACTCGGATTTCATCCAAGGGCACTTGCAGTGTTGGATCAGCCAAACACTTCTTAAGGTTCGACGCGTGGAACGTGTCATGAACACTATTCAACTCCTCAAATAAATCTAACAGATAGGCCACTGGGCCTACCTTTTCAATAATCTCAAAAGGTCCAACAAATCTAGGTGCTAATTTTCTCTTCTTCCCAAAGCGTACCACACCTTTCCAAGACGACACTTTGAGCAATACATAGTCACCTACACTAAACTCTAGAGCCTTCCTCCTCTTATCAACATAACTTTTCTGACGATCACGTGCAGCCTTAAGTCTATCCTTAATCTACAAGATCTTCTCAGTCGTATTTTGTACTAACTCAGGTCCTATCAACAGACCCTCTCCAATCTCAGCCCACATAATCGAGGAACTACACTTCCTACCATACAAAGCCTCAAACGGCTCGCATCTCATACTAGAATGATAACTATTGTTAAATGAAAACTCAACTAACAGAAGATAAACACCCTAACTTCCCCTGAATCCTAGGACGCATGCTCTAAGCATGTCTTCCAAAGTCTAAATAGTACGCCCACTTTGACCATCGGTCTGAGGATGGTAAGTCGTACTCATGTCTAACCTGGTTCCTAATGCCTCTTGCATTGACTGCCAAAACCTTAACGTAAATCGACTATCACGATCAGATATGATCGAGATCGGCACACCATGCCTAGCAACAATCTCATTCAGGTACAACCTAGCCAATCTATCCATCTTATAATCCTCATGCATGGGTAGAAAATAAGCAGACTTAGTCAGTCGGTCCACAATGACCCAGATTGTGTCATGCCCGCTACTAGTCCTAGGCAACTTAGTCATAAAGTCCATTGCTATCCCTTCCCATTTCCAATCAGGAATTTTAGTTTGCTACAGCAAGCCAGACGGCCCCTGATGCTCAGCCTTAACCTTCAAACAAGTCAAACACATACTCATATACACAACTATGTCCTTCTTCATACCTGGCCACCAATACCTATCTCTAAGGTCATAATACATCTTATCAGCTCCTGGATGTCCAGATTACTTCGACTTATGGGCTTCGTCCATTATCAGGGTTCTTACATCACCCTTCAAAGGGACCCATATTCAATCTAAGTAATACAACGCTCCATTATTCCTAAGTTCAATCATCTCATCTAAACCTTTCTGCAATCCTGTAGACTCATCAGACACCTCCTTCTGAGCCGCTAGTATCCTATCCTTGATACTCAACTGAAGGGTCATATTCATAGCTCTAACTCTCTTAGGTTTCACTCTCTCTTTCCTACTTAATGCATCAGCGACTACATTCGCCTTACCAGGATGGTAGCGAATTTCACAGTCATAATCACTAAACAACTCTATCCAATGACGTTGTCGTATATTCAACTTTTTCTGACTAACGATATTCTGGAAACTCTTATGATCCGTATATACGACACTTTTTGTCCCATACAAATAATGTCTCTAAATCTTAAGTGCAAACACAACCGCACTCAGCTCCAAATCATGGGTGGTTTAATACTTCTTATGAATTTTTAATTGCTTAGATGCATAAGCTATCACCTTACCTCTTTGCATCAACACACAACCTAATACTAGGCCAGACGCATCACAATACACCACAAAATCTTTCGGTCCATCAGGGAGAGCTAGAACAGGTGCATTACACAACTTATTCTTCAAAGTTTAAAATGCATTCTCCTGCTCCTTACCCCAATCGTAGGTCTTACTTTTTTGATTTAAGACGGCAAGCGGCTTAGCTATCTTAGAAAAGTCCTCAATGAACCTACAGTAATACCCTGTCAATCCTAAGAATGAATGGACCTCAGACGGAGTTCTATGGGCTTTCCGATTCTTAATAGCTTCAATCTTACTAGGGTCTACATGAATACCATCTCCATTAATCACATGGCTGAGAAACTGTACTTCCCGCAACTAGAACTTACACTTAGAAAACTTAGCATACAGTTTCTCTTTATTAAGCAATTCTAAGACTAGTCGTAGGTGCATCTTATGCTCTTCCCGGGTCTTAGAGTAAATCAAAATATCATCAATGAACACTATCACAAACTTGTCTAGATACGGCCTACATACTCGGTTCATTAGATCCATAAATACTGCTGATGCATTAGTCAAACCAAAGGGCATTACTGTGAACTCGAAATATCCATAACGAGTTCTAAACGCAGTCTTTGGAATGTCATCCTCATGCAATCTCAGCTGGTGGTATCCGGACCTAAGATCTATCTTAGAAAAGTACTGTGATCCTTGAAGTTGGTCAAATAGCTCGTCAATCCTAGGGAGTGGCTAACGGTTCTTAATGGTTAACTTGTTCAGCTCTCTATAGTCAATACACATCCTAAAGGATCTATCCTTTTTCTTAACGAACAATACCAGTGCTCCCCAAGGCGATGAGCTTGGTAGAATGAAACCTTTGTCTTGGAGTTCTCTGAGTTGACCTAACAACTCCTTTAATTCAGAAGGCGCCAAACGATAGGGAGACTTTGCGATCGGCATTGCTTAAGGGATTAACTAAATCCGAAATTTGATTTCCCGAATAGGCGGCAATCTAGATAGGTCATCCGGAAATACCTTGAGAAAATATCTCACTACCACTATCTCTTCTTGTTTATGTTCCTTAGTCCTAGCACTCATCAACTGTCTCGCCTTTTCTTCTGGTTTCTCTCCTAATACTCTAAGCACCTTTCCATATAGTAGTGGTCTCCTCACTACTTTCTTATGACAAATTATCTCAGCCTTATGGTCAGACAACCAATCCATTCATATGATCACATCAAAGCTCCCATTTCCAAAGGGTATCAAGTTAATGTCAAACATATGACCTTCTATTTCTAGTTTGCACCCCCTAATAACCTTATCAATCTCTACTAGTTGTCCACTAGCTATCTCAATCTCATAACTGAAACCTAGATCACTGGGCTCTATGCCTAACAGAGGTATAAAGGTGGTGGAAACGAAGCTATAGTCGGCACCAGAGTCAAACAAGGTAGTGATATAATGATCATTTAGAGTAAACGTACCCGTCACGATGTTCGGGTCCTGGCAAGCCTCTTCTGCTCCCAACATAAATGCCCTACCTCTTGCCATATTCCCTTGGTTCCCATGACCCTGACCCCTATTAACAGCCACTACTTGAATCTGATGGTTTCCCCTAGTCTCTGAGCCTGATTCAACCTATGACATGTTGCCTTGATATGATCGGTACTACCACACTCGTAACAAGTTCTAGCAACTAGGTTTTTAGCATTGATGGGGTTCACATTCCTAGGCACCGCCCTACAATCCTTAGCAAAATGTCCAAGGCGGTTACAGTTGAAACAAGCACGACAAGGTGTCTTAGGTAAATGGTGATAGTTGCAGGTGGTACACTTGGGAGCCGTACCCGTGTACCCTCCCCTAACAGGGTTTGCGGTTGTAGCAAAAGCATTTCCAGTCCTAGTCCTTTTGTTGTCATCTCTTACATTCCTATCCTTGCTAGGTTCTCCCCCATTTCCTCTCTTCTCAGGGTTCTTTTTTATGGATCCATTCCTAAGGGCTTCATCAGTCAATGTGCCAGCTATCTGCACGGCCTTTTGGATGGTCTTTGGCTCCGTTGCTGCCACCATTCCTCGAATTTGTGGAGCAAGGCCATACACATACCTTTCAATCCTCTTACTTTCAGGGGTTACTAAGTGAGGCACTAACCTAGCCAACTCATGAAACCTATCAGTATACGCAGCATGGCCAGCCCCGACCATGGCGTGATTCCACAATTCAGTTTCCAACTTTTGCATCTCATTACTAGGGCAAAATTCCTCTCTAGTCAAAATCTTAAAGTCTTCCCAAGACATACCTATAGTGGCCTCTCTTCCTCGTGTGTAGATTTGAGAGTTCCACCACGTGAGAGCCTTACCAACAAATGAACCAGCAGTGTACTTCACCTTATGACTATCCCTACACCCACTCATATCCTGAACTGACTCCATCTTCTCAATCCAACGGGTATACACTATAGCACCTCCCTTACCATCATACTCCTTAGGGTTACAAGCTAAGAACTCCTTATAGGTACAACCCCTACTAACATCACCCCGGATGTTGTCATTGACGGCATCGCCGTTCTGATTCCTACCATTTCCTTGACCTCTACCTTGGTCACCTACTTGGGCTACAATAGTGGGGAGTAAATTCTGCAACTGCTGTGCAATAATGGTGGAGAAGTCGGGGACTCCGTTAACACCATCATTCACCTCACTACCTTGACCGCCTACTTGGCCACCCTGACCATCCATCCTACCATCACCCTGATCACTAGAATGACCTCTAGTCCTACCACCACCACTACCAGCTCGTCCACCCTTACCCCTCATCGTGATGCGGTAGCAGGTCGGCCAGCACTTCGGGTACACGAGAGAGAATCATGGGCAACGTTAGGTAGGCGGAATGGTCAACACATATAGGATGACTTTATATGCTATACTATGCACAATACGATCCTAAGGTTTCAACACCGATTTGTGCGGACGATAATACTAAATATGTGTGAGTCGTGATACGTTTATAATTACGTTGGCCACCGTATTTATACCCGTACCCTTTCCCAGTTGTACTTAGTATTAGGCTCACACATTTCAATGACTGACTTAACTAGTACTATATACCATATAACCACATAAGCACGTATAAGCGAAACACCGCGCACATTGATCCTATGACACCACTATATGCAGGTTCCTAGGTTATAGTCTAGGCTAAACCACCTAGTTCTCTATAACCTTGGCTCTGATACCCATTTTTGTCATACCCCGTCAGCGGCGGAAACACGGGAATACAACATAATGATCAATCATAACATAAGATACATAATAGAGAAAACTAAAATTCATTAATGAAAGTGTCATGATGACCATCAACCTCAAAACAATCTTGAGTGATGTCCCAAGTCAAGAACACATCACATAGTCGCCAATTATTACAACCATAAGCCCACGCAGGGGTCCACACTATCTTAGATCAACAATCCTCAAGAAAACTAAATCCATCACATACATCAAAAGCAATACTTCTCAAACAAGACTCCCACGGGATTCTCTAAAAGTCTGCTACATGCATCACAACTTATTGATCATTAACTTTACTTGAAAATGATACTCAAAAATGTCAACAATAATGTTGGTGAGCTTGTAGGTTTGACTCAAAATCCAGTCGCTGTGCCAATATCTCAAATAGTTGGACAATTGTGCTATATGACAGTGAATATATGCAGAACAATCAAGAACCCATGACTTAGCATCCCCGCTAATCATGTACCAAGACCTAGCATCCCTGCTAGTCTTATCACCAGCGCGTACCAACGCTCTTAGGGTCGCAACCCTGATGACATATCACATCTAAAGACTACCAGCTGGAGTATGTTTAGGGTGAAGAACCACACAGCAAAGCGTACCAACACATATCATTCACATAGCAGTCATAAGCACATTAATTGTCCCAAAAACAAAACCATGTTTCGCACAATTCAGAAAACAGTTCAAAACACATATGAGTATCATTTTCCCCCAACGGAAAAACAGTAAAAAATGGGGATACGAGAACTCACCTCAAGCAAGTCTTTAGCAACCAAATCTCAGTCACAAAAGCAAATGCAATGACGTCCGCACACGACCTAGTCCAGTTAATGTCCCATTTTAATCATTTATTCCAAAAACAGTTTTTCAGGTATGATGCATAGAGATTAGATGCTTGTTGTATGGTTATCTTAAACGTTTTAGTGGTGTGATGTTTGACTACTTAACTCCAGAAATACCACATCAAAATCTATATCTTAGTACACTATACTTATACTTATACTATTTAGCAAAATAGATAAGTAACATAAGTAAATATTTATCATATATAATTATAAATATATCTCGATAAGTCCATTCGGTACACTTAGTTACCATAAATATATCACTTATACTATACGTAATGAAACGTTTATGTTCGCTAAACATTTTAGAAAAGTTTCGAGAAAAATTATATTTTTTGTCTTTTAGTCGACCTATTAAAATAATAAAATAATAATATTTTTTTATTAAAAATAAAAATCACGTTTTAGGTAAAAATTCTAAGTATAGACTTTTTACGAAAGTTCGGCATGACCCGTACGTTTATACGGCATTTCCCAAGGTTTTTAAACCTTATTTTCAAACAATTTCCAACATTTCGACACTTTCCGACCAATTTTCAAAAATCACCTTTCACGGTGTTTTCCAAAATTCTTTCTCGAAATGACTTTCAATATAACATCACAAGTATATTTCACTTCCCAAAAGTTCGTCAAAATTTCCAAAACGACTAGTTAACTCTTATTGGACTTTAAGGCCCAACAAGGGTCCATTAAGGTTTTTATGTATCCAATATACGTTCTAAGCCCAATCCAAGGTCCATTAGTATACATAAGCTCAAACCAATAATCAAATAAGTAATCCGGATCACAATAAGCCATCCAATAAGCCACGGCTTATTGATTGTTTATTGGGCCGTGAGCCCATAAGCTTCAAAATATACATATTAAGCTTGAAAATAAGCAAATAAGCTACGTATCGCATTTGGTTATCACCATAAGCTATAATATTAGTACACAAAAATATGACATACTAGGATAATAACCAAAAGAATCTTCCTTAAGTTTCCATATGTTGCCCTGAGCTAATAAGCTCAAAATAAGCTTATTCGAACCCACCAATAAGCCAAAATAAGCTATATACAAAATAAGCTACTTAGCAAATATATGTTTTTCAACCATCACGGCCACAATATCAAAACTAACAAAACCCCTTTGTTCCTTTCTTTAGTTTGACGCAAACAAATACCCTTTTTCCATTCGTTTTGTTTTTAAATTTCGATTTTTACGACGATCAACTTGTACAACTAACATCTATGCATCACTAACAACCCAAAAGGACAAGAAAAAATTAAATTTAAAAGACTTACAAAAATGGTCTTCAAAGTAAATTTCAACGCGAACCGGACAACCCAAGCGTTGTTTAAATGCTTACCCGTGTACTAGAATCAACCCAAAACTCCAAGACTCTTCATGTTTTTGATCAAATTTTCAAAAATAATAAGTGTGTGTGTGTGTGTGTGTGTTATTTCATACGTAAGAGGGAGAGAACACACAAGAGTGTGTGTTTTATTTTTGGAAAACAAGAAATGAAATGAGCATGCTATGAAAGATAAAAAATATAAATGTACCATAGGTGGACACAAGAGCTAAAATGTGCCATCTTGTCCCCCATGCTTATCTATAACCGGTCAAGGCATCCTATGCCCCCGGGTGTCTTCGTTTTCTTGTCGGGATCACTTAAAAACTCATAAAACTCAACTGTAAATTATTCTCCAAAGTTACTTAGCATTTTTATTCACTTTAAAATACTTTTCCAATAACTTAGAGTATTTTCTTGTGACGCAGTCGTCGTAAGGGACTTCTACAAAAAGTTTTACAACTCCCTAGGCAGAGTACCTAACCGTTGTAGTAGTAGTATAGACAAGACTCGGGGGTTGTTATCGTTATCGAGGGGAATAGGTTGGGAAGGCTTGATCACGGTCTAACAGAATTTTAAGGGTTGAGAGAAGATTATTTTTGTGTTTTTATATTTTATAGAAAGCAGGTAAAACATATGTTTGAGAGGTTTGGTTGATTTTTAGCTATTAAACTAAATAATAAACTACGCTAATAGTGATAACAATATAATAAAAAGATTATATTCATTTAACCATGTATTACTCCATAGATTGCTTCTACTAGTGTTGTTGCTTTGTCACACTTGTGATGATCTATGTAACTATTTCCTAAGTTATGAACAGATTACACGAACCCGTCATCTACATAATATTCCGTTGAGGCAACGCACAAGTAAGGTAGTATAAAGACTATTACAAGACTCCAATAATATATTAAATGCATTTGAAATATATTAAAAGTGGATCAGCCATATAAAGGGCAAGATAGTATGAAGACTGTTACCCGATTGTATCCTTTCTACACAATCATGTTTTCCTAGACATATCAACAGTGATACAGACAAAAGCTGGTTTTCTAAAGCCTAACATGCATATTCATCACAAGAAGCAACACCACTAAGATATACAATCTAGGTTTCATACAATCATAAATGAACATAATAAGGAGTTTAGCCAAGCATGTTAAAGATAAAGCAAAAATAATAAATAATCAAACAACAAAACATATTGAATGATTAAGATAATCTTACTTGATTAAAACATGAATTGAAGGAGTTACAATATGGTTTTGAAGCCCTAAAATCGTCCTAATAAGCTGCCAAATGAACTAGGGTTCGTCTCCCTTTTTTACTCTAAAGTTACACACTTAAAAACCCTAATTTTGGGTTTGTATATATAGAAAAATCTTTGCGACGGCGTCGCGTTTTAATCGTGACGCCGTTGTGAAGTAGACTATTCTAGATCTTGGGCTGTGTCGTGCGAGCTGACGCCGTCGAGAGATGTTGTGACACCATCGTGGGATGAATCGTGACGGCGTCACGTGTATCTTGTGACGCCGTCTCTAGCCGTTGAAAACATAA
>BQNB010073093.1:0-18616 GCA_026074375.1 Tanacetum coccineum
TTCTTAACTTTTGCTTATCTACTGTTCATTTGCTTATTTAATGCTTATTTCTGCTTTTTCATGCTTATTTATGTTCTTTATGACTTATTTGAATTAGTTTATTGCTTATTTGTCTTGTGGGTATGTTGTTTCCTTAAATCTGTCATTTACTGCCCTTTATATGCTTATCTGCTTATTGCTTAATTTGATGCTTATTCATGTGTTGTATTGTTCTTATTATTGCTTTATATTTGTTGCTTATTATCTGTCTTTTAATTTCTTGGTTTAAATCATTGTGAATCAGCTAAAAATTTGGTTTATAAAAACTAAAGGGGTGGTTGGCACAGAGTGCCAAAGTGGGTCATATTGGGTAAAAGACCATTTGGGTCACTTGGCTTTCTTTTACTAGCGTATTTAAGTTGTTATGAATTTGTTTTCAAAAGTGGTTAGGTCTTAAAGTGTGTTTTCAAGCTTTTCTAATTTGATCTTCAAAACTAAGTTTCAAAATCAGTTCACAAGAACTTATTTGGTTAAGAGTTTTAAAGCTACTTTTGAGTTTTGTTTTAGTGTTCATTTTTGAGTCCTAATGCAGTAGTGTGTGTGCCTATTTGTTTAGTTTTATTTTAGTCAAAATCTGTCCAAGTCAACTTAAGTCTTAATAAACCATTTTTAATCTTAGATTTCAGATAGTCAACATTGGATTTAGGACTTAAAAATTGGTGTACAAGTAGGTTTTAAGTCAAACTCCATCTGTTTTCATTTAATTTCATTTTGAAGCTTATTTGTCAGCTTATTTGTAGGCCTGCTTATTGCCTTTTGTCTTTGCAAAATGTGAAAAATCAGCATATGTTGTCTGAGTAAGCCCATTTCAATTGACTTTTTAGTAGCTTATTTGACTTTCAAATTTATTTTTCTTTGCTGATTTTTGTAGCCCTTTGGACAATCTTTAAGATAGTTTAAGCTTTAAGCCATTAGGTCCCTCTAGGTGCTTAAAAATAAGCCCCCAAAAGTGTCATTTGGCTGTTTGTCTTCTTGCTTTGTGCCTTTTTGCTTATTTGAAATTCTGGCTTATCTGCTTGTTTGAATTTGCTTATTTTAGTGCATATTTGCTTAATAGGAGTAGTATACTATATGTCCTTGCTTATTTGTCAATTCCACTTGCTTATTTGACCAAAAATTGCCAAACAGTTTAAGATATTTAGACTTAGTGCAATTAAACCAAATTCTGTCAGCTTATTTTCCATTTTCATGTGCTTATTTTCATTTTTGTAAAAAGTAGCTTTTATTAAAGTTGGTTAATTTAGTGAGCTTTATAAGTTTTAAAATTTCTAAAAAACAAAGAAAATAGATCTTTTATCAAAAAAGGAGACCTAAGGATTCGAACCTTGGACCTCCCCTTTCATACCAAAGACTCACACTCACATACCAAACGTGCCCTTGGGTCTTTTCTGCCTATGTTTGCACACATATTCCTTTTAACCCTTGTTTTCCTTTTAAGCTACCAGTCACTTTTGGCTTATTTCTTGCTTATTCAATTAGCCATTGTCAGCGCTTTTATTTTTCTTGCATCCAGCACACTCTAAACTAATTTTTTGCATTTTCTCATATTTTTCCCAATTTGTTTACTATTTTTAATTAATTTTTCTTTTCAAAACAGTTTTTAATTCATAATAAATTATTAAAAAGTCAAAAAAAATAAATTTCTTTTTTAGAAAATTTTCTTTTAACATTTAGGACTTAGAAAAATTAGATTTGCTTTCGTAGGGTTAAAATTGAAATTTTTGATTTTTTAAAGATGAATCCCGTTCATGTTTTTAGTGTTTTTAAGCTTAAATCTCTCCCGTTTTTGGTCTAGTTTTCTTTGTCCTAGCTTTTTAGTTAATTTAGACTTATAAAACCAAAAAGATCATTTTAGGACTTAATTTTGATAATTTAGGGTTTTTAGGTCCGCGTTTTTAATTCCCGTTTACGTTTAATGCTTACGTGTTTAATTTTCATTTCTTGTTTACTTGCTTTTCGTGCATTTATCTACTTGTCATTTATATTTAGTAGGATTTAGAAAACCCAATTCAAAAATCTTTTAAAACATTCAAAACGCACGATCACGGACTTAACCGATTTTCAATTCACGCTTCGTCAAGGGAAAACGACCCGGGAGGTTTTTGAGACAACTTTAGTTAAAAGAGTGTTTCTAGAACCCGACGGAAAATACTTACTATACTATTATTTGATATAATCCTTATATACTTATATATTATATTATATTATATATAGTATGTTCGGAGCGTGTCATCATCTGTCTTGCAACAAACCAAAAATTTAACTTTTTCAAGTATATTTTTTATAATATGATGAAGAACTTGGAGGGTGGGGTTAAATTTCTTATGTATCCAAGGTTTGTGCAAGTGTTCCTGGACAAACAATTTGAAAGAATGTCCAAACATAAATGGATTTATGTTGCACCTTCCCATACAAAGAAGATTTTTGCTAATATGAAGAGGGAAGGAAAAGGTTTCTCTGGGAGAATCACCCCTCTATTTCAAACTATGATGGTTCAAGCTCCAGAAGACATGGGTGAAGATTCAGCTGCTCCTACTAATTCCCATTCCACACCCATTGTTCCTCAACTATCATCATCTAAGCCTCAAAAGAAAAAGTCTAGAAGGAAACAGAGGAAGGAAAGTGGTCCTACAGAGCCTATTCCTGATAAGGATACTAATGAGGAGCCTATATCTACCCCTTCCTGTGATCCACCTCAAAGTGGTGTGGATAGATTTCAACTTGCTGAATTGATGACTTTATGTACCAAACTACAAAAACAGGTTCTTTATTTGGAGGAAGCAAAGACTGCTCAAGCAAAGGAGATTGCCAGTTTAAAGAAGAGAGTTAAGCAGTTGGAAAAGAGAAGGAAGTCAAGAACTTCAGGGCTCAAGAGGTTAAGGAAGGTTGGTTCAGCTAGCAGGGTAGAATCCTCTAATGATGTTAGTTTGGGTGCTCAAAGAGATGCATCCAAACAGGAGAAGAAAACAACTGATCTTAATGCTGATGCAGAAGTGACTTTGATTGATGAGACTCAAGAAAGATATGATGAAGAGATGTTGTTTGATGTACAAGATGATTTACAAGGTGAAGAAGTTGTTTCTGGAAAAGGAATTATAAAATGAGTGAGTGCTTCTATGGCTGGGGGGAATGGTCCAATTAACTAATAGCTGCTGAAGTAGTTACTACTGCTAGCCAAGCTATACAGACAACTGTTGATGAGTTGCCTTTGGCTCAAACCTGTTATGCGGAGATTCAAAGCAGCTAAACCACAAATTAGGCGCAGTTATACAAAACTGTCTTTAGCCAAACTAAAATTACTACTCTCTATAAGCGTGCTAGACAAGACGAAAGGCAAAAGAATTGGTACTATTCTTGATCAGGAGGAGCAAGCATCTGCATTTACACCAATAGTTTCTTCTTCATAATCATCACAACTTTCACAAACAAAAAACAAAGGCAAGGGAAAAATGGTTGAGCCTGAAAAGACATTAAAGAAGAAAGATCAAATTACACTTGATAAAGAACTGACACTTAGATTGCAGGCTGAAAAACAAGCAGAGTTGGAAAAAGAAAGAGTTGCACAAGAAGAAGCTAACAAAGCAGCAATTATTGAAGAACTAGATAGCATTCAAGCTATGATTGAGGCTGATGAGCAATTAGCTGCAAGACTCCAAGCTAAAGAACAAGAACAATTCTCCATTGAAGAAAAGTCAAGAATGTTAGTGGAGATGATAGCTGAAAGGAAAAAGTTCTTTGCAGCACAGAGAGCAGCAGAGCAAAGAAGTAAACCACCTACCAAAAATCAAATAAGGAATAGAATGTGTACATACCTGAAGAATATGGGTGGATACAAGCACAATCAGCTGAAAGGAAGGAGTTATGAAGAAATTTAGAAGCTCTTTGATAAAGCATACAAACTGGTAAGTTCATTTGTTCCTATAGATTCAGAGGTGGTGAAAAGCAGTGTGACAAGAACTTAAGGAAGTTCTAAAAGAGCTGGATATAAGCTTGAATATGATAAATCAAAGAAGCAGAAGATAGATGAGCATGTAGAAGCTGAAAAAGATGATCTTTATCTTGAAGAAAGCTTATAAGAGAAATAAAGATCAAGAAATATCCAAATTATAGACCCCTATAAGCTAAGTTGTTGGCAGAAATATCTCAACGGCTATAATTAATTAAGGAAATTCTGTTATACCTCAAACAATACTAACGGTATCATAACAGTACTAAGATTAGCCTAACAGTACTAAGTAGTGCCTAGCAGTACTAAGTTTTTCTGACTAACAGTACTAAATATGCCCAGCAGTACTAAGTAATACCTAGCAGTATTAACTTTTGAGATACCAGTTTTAACCTCAATTTTGTTCCAAAACGTATTACCATCACCAATCTTGATTCTCACAAGCTCTCTTTCTGTTTTTTATTCTTACTTTATCTCTCAATTCTTTTGCTCACTAAGTCACTCTTTCTGTTTTTGTTTCACACATCTCTCTTTTCTTTTTGCTCCAATATCGGACAGTTTTATACAAATACCCACTTCCAAGTGTGTTAACTCTTGAGAGAGGTGGATCATTGGACTGTTTAGATGTAGCCTCAAACCTAGTTTAATGCTTACTGCCCCCAATATGGTAACTTGGCACTTGGGACCAACTAACTGAATCAAGTTTTCCCTAAGGAGAGATTCATAAGTGTTGCCATAGATTGGGCCCCTATTTATGTTACCACATCCTGCTCTGATTCTAAGCTAGAATGCAGAATGACAAAAGAAAAAGCACCTTTCCATTATTCTTCCCCATCCCGATAAAGAACAGTCTATCTGCAACAAGGGTGAATAGGTCCACTAGACTGAATATCTAGTGGTCCCATTTTAGCTTTCTAGGTTTGTAGGTCTTTTGAGGTTTGATATGATTATAAAAACAGTGATTGGTTCGTCATTACAGATTTGAGCAATGTAATGTGTGTAGGGAGCAGTGGTTATTCCTGACCCTCATCCACCTTCTACAGAAGTGATACATTTCCTTTCATCCAATCTTAATTAAACCTCCCCCCTCAATCAAACAATGCTCAGAAATAAGTAATCTAAAATGCTAGCAATCAAAAGTTAAAACGTGCTAAACATTAAATGCCTTTTATGAGAAGTCTGCTACAACATTATGGGTCTTGTAATCTTGATCACTTGAATCAACTTCTTCTCATAAGAATCTTTGATGAAATGATGCCTTATTTCAATGTGCTTGGTTTTAGAATGAAACACTGGATTCTTCACAATACAAATGGTGCTTTCATTATCAATGTGAATCTT
Source organism: Tanacetum coccineum (assembly GCA_026074375.1). Classification (NCBI taxonomy): domain Eukaryota; kingdom Viridiplantae; phylum Streptophyta; class Magnoliopsida; order Asterales; family Asteraceae; genus Tanacetum; species Tanacetum coccineum. The sequence goes on from BQNB010073093.1 coordinate 5,327, forward strand.
GGTGTTCATGAAGTTGAACCCATAATCAAGCATTTGATTTTGAATCCATAACACATGTCCATAGCAATTAGCAACAGCAATATACTCTGCTTCAGTAGTAAAGTTTGCAACTATAGTCTGCTTTTTACATTGCCATGAAATCAACCTTTTGCCAAGAAATTGACAACCTCCTGTTGTGGATTTCCTGTCAAGAGGCCTAAGGGTTTTTAGAGGTTGGGGAAGGTTGGTTTGTGAGTGGTTTTTGAGTGTCTCTAGCTAATCACTATTAGAAAAGGCTTCCAAGTCAAATGGTGAATCTCTAGGATACCAAAGGCCTAATTTAGGCTGTCCTTTTAAGTATCTAAAGATCCTCTTTACTGCATGAAGGTATGAAGTCTTTGGTGTAACTTGGAACCTTGCACAAGCACAAACAACAAACATTATGTCAGGCCTAGAAGATTTTAAGTACATCAATGATCTAATCATTGATCTATATAAGTGAACATCCACATCCTTAGCTTCTTCATCCTTGTTCAATGCCTTGTTAGTCTCAATTGGAGTGCTTGCTACCTTCACAGTGGTAAAATCAAACTTCTTTAATACATCAGCCACATATTTGTCTTAGCTAATGAAGATTCCATCCTCCTTCTGTTGTAATTGCAATCCTAAGAAGAAAGTGAGCTCCCCTATAGAACTCATCTGGAATCTCTTGTGCATCATCTGCTCAAATTCAACACATAAAGACTTCTTTGTAGACCTAAAGATGATATCATCAACATACACCTGTACTAACAGGATATCACCTCTGTCCTTCTTGATGAACAAAGTTTTATCTATAGTGCCTCTTCTATATCTATTTTCTAATAAGTAGGTAGACAAGGTCTCATACCAGTCTTTAGGAGCTTGATGTAGACCATATAAAGCTTTTTCTACCTTATAAACCTTATTAGGGAACTGTGGATCTTCAAAACTAAGAGGTTGGCACACATACACCTTCTCTTCAATAGTACCATATAAAAAGGCACTCTTCACATCCATCTGGTACACAATAAGTCCCATAAATGATGCATATGCCAAAAATAACCTGATTGCTTCAATCCTAGCATCAGGAGCAAAAAACCTCATCATACTAATTCATTCTCATCTTGAAGTATAAAACCTTGTGGCAACCAGTCCTTTGCCATGTTTCTACTATACAATTCCCTCTCTAATCTTTCCTTGTTTCTATAACAACCCCTTTTTCTAAATGCCCTCTGCCTTTAGAAAGATCCACCAAATCAAACCTTTTAAAGTTTTTAAAATTGCAGAAGCTCCTTTTGCATTGCTTCTATCCAGCTTGGATCTGTCAAAGCTTGAATCACCTTTTTGAGTTCATTTTGAGAGAGAAAACATGCAAATAAGCAGTTATGATAATATTTATGATTTGTTCTCCTTCGCTTTTTGATGTAACTTACCATATCATGTTCTTTAGAAATCTTGGTCATCCTCCTTGTTTGAGTAGCTGAATTTATGTCTCCAATGATCTGGTCTTTAGGATGATCCTTATGAATTCTGGTTGTGGGAATAGGACTGACATTCATGGTGGTTTCCAAGTTGTTAAGGTCAGCCTCTGCACCCACATCTTCATCATCATATGCACCACTAAAGATACCAGTATCCTCCAAATCAGGTATGAGAGGATCAGTAGGAAGATCATCAGCATTAGTAAAATTTTGCCTAGCAGTACTAACAGATAGACTAACAGTACTATCTCTGTTAGTGCTGTTAGCATAACCTTCCTTCTATTAAACAAGCAAATTATCTAATTCATCTCTAAAATCTTGCACATTCTGATCATTTTCTTTATTTGAAGCTCCTCCTTTCTCTTGACCATTTCTTTCACCCTCATTTGCTGGTTCTTCATTAGTCTTTTTACCAGCATCATCAATAACTGCATCCTTTAAGCTTTGTGTACTATCATAAAGTAATGGTAGCAGAATATATTGTTTAAAGTTAGGTACTGCATCAACATATATCCTTGATACCCTTCATTCTTTATAAGTTTGATTTCCCTGCATTAACTGGCTTATAATTCATAGAGTTTGTTAGTAAATCAATATCAAAGAGCCAATCTGGTCCACTCCCTGCAACATTGGGTTTGTTTTCAAGAAAGGTTATGTGCAGGTTTTCCTCTACCTTCCTAGTTCTAGTGTTAAATACCCTAAAAGCCTTGCTATTTATAGAGTATCCAACAAAGAACCCCTCATCAGCCTTCCCATCAAATTTTCCTAGGGGATCTAAGGTATTAAGAATAGTCACAGGACACCCAAAAGGTCTCATAAAACTTATACTAGGTGGTCTACCATGTAATAGTTCATAAGGTGTCTTGTTGTGAGGCTTGGTCATTAAAACTCTATTCTGAACATAACAAGCAGTACTAACTCTTTCAGCCCAAAATGGTAGTAAGTAAATAATGAATCTGCTAGCATAGTCCTAGCTGCCTCGATTTAGTGTATTTTTTTTTTATTCTTTCTTTCAGTAACTCTATTTTTATTGTGGAGGTCTGGCAACACTAACTCCCTCTAATCCTTTCAACCCACAGAAACTGATTCATGTCATATTTAAAACTCAGTTCTATCACAATCTGATGATTTAGACCTTATGATTTATTTGGTTTTTCATGCCGGAAATCAAAAGTTTATAATAAGGATCCCACTAGTCTCATCCTTAGTGGCCAAAAAGAAAACCCAACTAAACCTACTATAGTCATCAGTGACAACAAGGCAATATGTCTTATGATTGATACTCCTTACAGATGTTGGCCCAAATAAGTCCATATGTAACATTTGTAAGGGTTGGCTGATAGAGCTCACAAGCTTGGTCTTACAAGAGGCTTTGTGTTGCTTTCCCTTCTGACAAGCAACACAAGTATGGTCATTTTCAAAAAGCTTTAAAGGTAATCCTCTTACAAGGTTTCCCTTCCAGACAAGTTTGTTCATAGTTTTAAAGTTTATATGACCAAGCCTCCTATGCCATAAATTAGACTCATCTATTGTAGCCTTTGCAAATAAACAAGTCAAAACCATCCACAAACCTCTCCCTAAACCTCCCTTACTTCGACTCCTCTCCTCGACTGTATGAACAACAAATCTTTTAGATTAAAAATGTCATGTTGTTTTTTGTACTGGGAACCATAAAAGCAAGACTTGACGTTCATCAAGTAGCTTAAAGTCAGGAGATAGAACAAAACATTTAGTCTTAGTGAAAAGAACACTGTTTTTCTTGTCACACGTTTATGAGACAAAGAAAAGATTAAACTTAAGTTCCTTTACAAAGTATACATCTTCAAAGTTTAATTTCCCAGTCCTAATTTTACCTTTTCTAGTAATTTTACCTCATTTAGGACTTCCTCCAAATGCAACAAATCCACCATCAATCTCTTGATAATATATAAGAAAGGACTTGTTTCCAGTCATATTCCTAGAGCATCCACTGTAAAAAATCCCTTGATCCTGTAAAGTATATTGTGGATTACCCTGCACTTAAAATGAGAGAATTTAGATTTCCTCTTGGGGACCCAAGGCCATACTACAGACTTGATCTGCCTTGTAGATCAACATAGGTCAAATCTTTTAAGCATGTATGATCCACTGTCTTTAGAGGTATGGTCAATAACATTTCCTGTTGGTCTCTATATCCAGCATGTTGAGGACTTAACAGCATTTTCCCCATTTCCCATAGCAGCACTAACTACTGCTTTTGTCCCAGCAGTAGTTACATTGTTAACCCTAGCAGTATTAACTTTTTCATTAAACTTATTGGTTTTAGCTGCTGATTTTTGGTTAAAAGACCTTTTTACGGGTGAATATGCTTTAAAATAAGAATATGTTGTGGGTAATGCATCATTCACTTTTGGTTTAGGGACAACAATATTAACACGCTGGCAAGTACAACTTGGGCAGCTGCTCGCTCATTGGCTGAGCGTATGCTTAGCAGTATTAACTTGTACTTGTCCTGACTTTGTTACAACTGCTGTTGGAACAAAATTCCTTTTAGGATGTGGGTGAGTAAATTTATTTTGGTGGTTCACCCTCTAAGCATTGTTCTATACTGGTCTAATTTCCCTTTGACCAGTAACCCTTCCCTTATTATTCAACACTGGTTTTTCTACCATTTTCTTGTCATGAAAATCACAGTCTTTGATTAAATGATTAAAACTCCCACAAACAAAACAAGATTTCTTTATAGACTCAAAACCATTTCCTAGTTTTTGAGTCATCAACCCATTCCAGTTTCTTCTATTATCCCTAGGACTTTGACTTTTCCTAGGATACTCTACTTGCCTATGTATGTTTCCCTTATTAATAGATTTCATATTCTCATCAGATTTGATAAAATTGATTTTAGTAAACTTTGGTTTTGTCTGATCAGATTTAGGTCTAAACACACTCTCATTATCACTATCAGTGTCCCAATCTTCATTGATAGGAGCATTAGGCCTAACAGTTTTAGGTTTTTCCAAATTATCCTTACTAGTTTTTGATGCAGTAGTAATAGTTTCACTCACTTTAGTCTTATAGACAGAATCATCTAACCTAGCAAAGGATAAGTCAGGTCTTGAAGGCATGTAGTTCCCAGTGTAGGGAGGGGAAACTGCATGAAACCCTTCACCTGTTTTGAATCTATCATTTACAGGACTATTATATACATCACTTTCTCTACTGTTAAACACACTATAACCACGTTCACATTATTCTTTGACTATCATAACCAAGACCAGCTTTGTCTTTAGCACTTATTTGACTATTTATCAGTTTAGTTAGATTCTTTGATGAATCTTCAAACTTTTGTAGTTTAAGTTTCAAATCATCTTTCTCTTTTAAAGTTTCTTCTAACTAATTTTTAAGGTCTTTGATAGAAATATCTTTCACTTGGACATCATACTTTAAAAATGCAATGTCTTCCTTATAAACAGCTTCATTCTTTTCATGAACAACTATCCTAGCTTCTAGTGATTCTAATTCCATTTGATAACCTATAATTTCTAGATTATATTTTTTAAGAGCTTCACGTTGTTGATCATACTATTTTTGAAGAGTTTCATATGATTTTAAGCAATCTTTAGAGCAAGTATGTACCTTAAAGTCTGAACTTGATGAACCTTGGGATGTATACACCATTAGAGCAAAGTTTGTGATGCCTTCTTCAGCCTGAAAGCTCCAATCATAACCACCTATCCCATCTTGAACAACCAAGGCATTTGTAGGAGTCTCCACTGGTACAATCCTTCTTGGAGCATCTCTATTTCTATTCCCCTGATTCCTTGGTGCCCTGCATTCTCTAGCAAAGTGACCTCTCATGTGGCAGTTGTAACATTCAACCTTTGTCTTAACAAAGGCCAACTTTTCTTTTGCCATTGAAATTCAGATTCCTTCCTGTCTTCTTTAAGAATCTTTTCACCCTTATGGTAAGCATGGCCACCTGCCATTTGAGATCCATCTCTTCAAGATTATCAGTATCAATCTGCTCTAGATCTTTATTTTATAATTATGTACTATAATATTGATTAAGCAAAGAAGAAAACATACATCATTCACAAAGTTGAGAAGAAGCTTGTCCTGTGAACTAGCAGTAGAAACTTCATGAGCAGTATTAACTGCTTCATTAGTATTGCTAGTGTTTTCTAAAGATATAAAAGCCACATTATGAGAATTTAAGCTTGAGCTTGATTGACCTTTAATCTCAGCTTCATACACCTTTAAATTGTTGTACGAATCATCCATACTCAACGTGTTTAGATCATATTTGTTTCTCATGATTAAGGCAATATTGTTCCAAGCTGATGGTAGACTTCTCAGCAACTTCAGATTTTCATCTTCTTGAGAGATAACTTCACACGTAATTTCCAATTGGCTGATGAGTTTTCTAAAACCTATCATAGGTTTTAATCCAGTCCTTCAGATTCTTATGCAGCAAAATTCTCATATTGCCGCTTTAGTATGGTTTTCTGCATTTTCTTTAATTCTTTGTTGCCTCTAAACCTGGCATTGATTGCTTCCCATAAGGTCTTTGTATACTTGATTCCATGAAACTTCAATAGATGCTCATCAGGAATGGCCAACAACAGAGTGCTTTTTTGCTTTTAATTCATTCTTTCTTGCTAGATTTTGTTTAGCAGTTTTAGGAGGAATGGGACCTTCAGCACTAGCTGATGCAACAACAGGTGCATCACCATTCACAATAACCTCCCAAAGAGCATAATCAGTGTGAGTAAGATATTGCTCCATTCTCATGCTCCATAGATCATAGTCTCCTATTTGAGTAATAGGAAGTTTTAGAGCAGACACTGTTTGGGTAGTTTTCTGACTCTGATTACAACTCTCTTTGATTATAGATCATGTGTAGATATAGTGTTCCTTCTTTCTTATTAAGAGTTTTTTTCTCAACAAACTCTGATAACCACTTGTTGATCCCTCTTGACATATTCATTACTTAGCTTTTATTAAAAGCTTAGTTATATTAGATAGATCCAAGACAACTATAGTAGAAACTAAGATTGAGAATATCACAAACTATGCGGAATCTAGTTTGCAATACTAAGAAGAACAATGAAACAGTAAAAAACAAGATTTTACTAAACTTTCAATATATTAAATACTATTTTGAGTTACAAAATAGCTATGAATACTAACTATGATTGCTATGCAAACTATGAATACTAATAAAACATTTGAATATCTAGTCTTATGCCTTAGGGTTCCTTTTATACACCAAGGAAACCCTAATGGGCTTACAAAATGCGTTACATGATTATGCATATCTATTCCTAATATATCTCATGCATATCACATAAGCAGTACTAACTATTATAACTAACAGTACTAATAAACTGACAGTACTAACATTTTGTACTGACAATACTAACTATAACACTAGCAGTACTATCTTAGATTGCCAGTACTAAGTCTTCTCTTGGCAGTACTAAGTTGAACCAGCAGTAGAAACTTATAGAACTCTTAATTCCCAACAGCTGGGTTTAAAAGACTTCAAGATATTCTTAGAGTTACTGCTGCTCAGGTATATATTAGTGCTGTCAAGCATAACTTAGTGCTGCTGGTAATACTAATGAAAATTATGCTAAGTAGTTAGTACTGGTAGTATAAAAGTTACTACTACTAGTTACTACTGTTAGTATAATTAGTACTGTTATTAGCATAAAGTTACTGCTGCTAATAAAAGTTAAGACTGCTCCGAAGATGAAGACCTGAAAACATACTAAGGTAGTTACTACTGCTAGGTAAAAAAGTTAGTATTGCTAGTGTATTTAGTACTGCTATATAGAGTAAACAATTTAAGCTAGTTAATACTGCTTGTGCTCAGTTACAAGTGCTGAGTGATTACTACTGCTGGAAGGAATATACTGACAGAGATGAGATCAAAGATTGATTAGAGAACAAGAATACTTACGAAGATAAGTATTAGTTATATTTGTAAAGAAGATATGTATAACCTATTTTGTTTAAATAGATAACGTTTGTTTATAGAAAAGATCATGATAAGTTAGGAAAATATTGTAAGCCTTGTAGGACTCCTTGGTGTATAAAAGGAGGTCATAGGGCATAATATTAGATGTACATCTTTGATATTCATAGCTTCAAGGTTTTGTAAACCCTAACACTATTAAGAGTGTTCGTTTCATATTGAGGCTGAAAGTTTGGTAATCTGTCTTGTTCATTGATTTTGTGTTACTGTTTTATAAAGAATTCTTCTAGTATCATTGACTAATCAGGCATAGTCTTTGATATTCCTAATCAAGGTTTCTACCATACTTGTCTTGGATTTATTCAATACAACTAAGCTTATTATAAGCTAAGCAAGATCTATTCAAGTGGGATCAACAATTATATGTTGTTCTTCGCTTTCTATTAACATGCTAAGCCAAACTAATTAGTGTTTGCTTATGATTGCATGAAACATAGTTTGTAATCTTTGATTTTATTGCTTCTTATTAGTGGTGTGCGCGTTAGGCTCTAGAAAACTAGCTATAAGATATTACATTAGCATCAGAGCCGTATTTAAGAGTGTGCGAGGTGTGCAACCGCACAAGGCCTCAAAGTTTTAGAGGCCTCAAAATACATATCCCTTTGTATATTTTGAGGCCTTAAAATTTGCTTCCAAAATCAAAATGTTAATGATATATGAAATTATATACCGAATATATGTTAAATTGTATTTCAAGTGGCCTAGAGTAATGAACTCGTAGAAAAACTAAAGCTATATACTCGCAATATATCTTTATCATGTTGTTTAGTTATTTTATAAACTTTCGCACAGGGCCTCCGCTAGCTCAGCTACGGCACTAATTAGCATATACGTTTGGGTTAGATGAAACCTACAATTAGTTCTTTATAACTAGTTGAGTTGTTGGTTTGTGTTCATGTCATACGGATATTTATACAGCTAGAAATACGGGAGCCTACAGGGGTCACATACATTTACACTTAGATATCATTCTATTAATGTTTATAATAATATATTTGTATATTTATACATATTATTTATATTAATATATGATTTAACGAAAGAACACTGACGGTTGTTAATTAGTTCGTTATGAATAATTAACTATAAAGGCTTTTTAATTATTGGGTAATTAAATATAATTAACCATAAATATTAGAAAAGTTAAAAAGTCAACACCAAGGGGTGTTATCCCTTGGTTCGACCGGCCTAGCCCAAAGGGGAGGTTGGATTGGGTTTTGAGCTATCTTTTCCTCCAAGTTATGTATTTTAGGTATATCCTAAAATCAATATACTATATAAGAAGGACTCTAGAGTTCATCGTCTCTCTTCTCTCCTTTTGGTCGAATGAAACAAACAACCCGTTAGGGTTTTTCAGTTTCAATTATTCTTGTGTTCAATTGCTCGTTGATCAAGAACTAGCATTCGGGGATATCTTTTGACGTGTAGTGTGGATACACGTGGAGGTTATTTATTTTAGTTCTTATATGGTTTGGTAAGCAACATTATACACACTGCGTAGTACACAAGTACGCTTGCGTTTCGTCACTAGCTTGGTTGCTAAAGGTATGTATCCTTTATTTATGTTTATGTTTTTATGGTTTATTATTAGTGCTATATGTAATCTATATCCGCTGCGTAGATCGTAGAATATTAGTGTAATATTAGGGTTAATGATTAACAAATTCCAACAGTGGCATCACGAGCCATCTCATATAGCGTAGTAATTACATAAAAAATGTAAATATATGTAAAAGATGTCGCCCCATATGTATTATTTGTTGCCCTTTTTATGTGAAAATTATTTTAGGAAATTATTTAGAGAAATAATCTTGCTTTAATTAGTCACACAAGTAAGGAAATAATATATATAAATATATTTTTCATGTTTTCTAATTCGCTAATTTGGTAAATATTTGCATTTTAGATTTTATATATATTTGTAGCTTATTTATCTTGCCATAAATTGCAACCATGAGATTACATGCATAAAAAGCATGGTTTTATTAAGCTGAATATATAAATTGTGCGTATGCATCATAGCGTGTTGAATAGATGTAAGCTTTAGAAATAAACGTGAATTATTTGTTTAATTGAAAAAGTAAGGAAGACATTTGTTTAATTAAAATGCTTTAATTGCATATGTGATTCTTGTTTAGTATGATTAAATTTGGTAAATATGTTTTGCATGTTTTATATAGATCCTATTTATCAATATATATATATAATATATATATATAATAAAATAGATATATTATAAGTATATATATATATATATATTAATCGTTGCCAAACATTTATACAGTTGATTATCATTTTTCATTATCGCAAAGCAAATCCAAACACTATCTAATGCAATGTAATTTTATATACGAATGTTATTCCTTATTTTAAAAACCATAAGCACTTGTAATAGGAAATATCAAACAGTAAACTGGATAGAAGCGTTTTAATATAATTGGCATTGTTTTAGTCATTTCATAATGCTGCCTTAGGGGCTGTTTGCCTACGCCTATGAATAAAGCAGATTAACCTTGTTGAGAAACACGTGTAGCTCCCACATTCGTCATAGGCGGCGTCCTCATTCGAAAACTTATTTCCACTGTGTGACAACTATGATTTGAGCGGGTTAGTTTATACCTTTAGAAAAATGCTTAAGAAGTCCATTTAGTGTGAATTCTTGTGTGCTATGTGGTTTATATATGTGTGCTAAGTGGTTTAAGTATGTGCTTAATATCATTTTGAGGTGTATGGACATCTCTTTTTGAGTGTGTTTGTGTTTGGTAATAAGTATTCTATTTGTTCACGTTTAGTGATAATGGAAAGGAATGGCGTATTGCATGCAATGCTACGTCAATAGTTTGACGATTAAGTGTTAAGAATTTAGGGGAAATGTGTTATGTTGGAGATGAGTTAAGTGAGTGAAATATAGAAGTTTGTAGCAAACTTTCTAAAAATAGAAAGTGGTTTGGTGAAATGAAAGTTATATTTAGAAAGTTTAGTAAGTAGCGTTTAAGTAAAAAAGTTTGATCAAATTAGCTTAGGTTTTTATAAAAAACTTAAGGTAATGAAGGAAATTAGTTAATTAATAATTTAAAAATATATACGTATAAAATATGTATTTAAATAGGGGGGGCGATCGGTTTTGGTTAGGAATTGGGTTTAGGAGTTATAATTTTTATCAAATTAGGCTTAGTGAAAGATAAAGACCCACTAGAGATAAATACCAATGAATCTAGCCCATTATCCCCTTCCCCTTCCCCTCTTTTGGTCGTTCATATGCAGCCCCAAAACCCTAAGGAAGTCAATTTTCATTGTTGATCCAAGGAAAACCTCAAGAATCGTTGTTTAGGTTCTAGCATTCAAGGTAAGCATGTTAATCCTATCTAATTTATATATTCTTGTAACATAATTTATAATGGATCTAGGGTTTTTATAAAATTCAGAATATTAATGATATTTAATGATGATAGAATAATTAGGGCTAGATATAGGTCTTGTTCATATAGCAATTGGGTTATGGTTAGATTTTGCATTAAAACTTGATTTAGGGTTGAGCAAAATTTAGGGCTGTGTTCAACTGATGATATCTAGATGATAAAAACATGCTTTGATATGATTCCAGTGCCTAAATTGTATTTCAAAGAGTCTACTTTTTAGAAAGTCCGGCCTTGATTGATTTGGAGTTCGGGAAGTTGGTTAAACATTAGTTACAAGAAAAGTTGTCAAAACAGTAAATACGGGTCAGATTTAGGTCATGTTTAGGAGGGTAAAACCTATACTTAAAATTCGAATTAAGCTTAGCCCTTCTACAGTAGTTAAGTTCCATATGTATATAAAGAAACCCCAGAAGGAGATCTTCTAATTATTTTTCTAAGTATGGTTAATAGGTCCAAACTTTTTAGTATGCAATAAGATCCGAATTGTGACTGTTTTAAAGTTTGATTTTCTTAAGAGTACTTGTGCATGTAAATGACTTTTGGAAATCCAAAGGTAGTTAATATACTCATAAATGAACATGGGTGATTTTTGGGATGATTTATGAAGGTCATTAAGTGAGGGTTTGGGGTACGTAAAGTCATGATAAAATTATGCAATTCCGAGTTAATTATAAGTAACTAGTGAAAGGAGTTAATGAAGTGGTTAAGTTTGGGCATGGTGTCGGGGCGACCCATGATGGTTAATTAAACCCTTAGACATCCATCATATGAGTGTTACATGGACATGAGCTTCAGCTTGGGTCGCCGTGTAACACCATGTGTGTTTGTATTGTGTAGCTTGTAGGAATATTGTTTAGAAGCTGCTTGTGCTTCATGTGAGTTTCATAGCCCCTCTTTTCTTACGATTTATTGGGGTGGAAATGATGCAAGTGTTTTGGAAAGAAGTTTTGATTACTGTGAATAATGTTTGTCAAAGATGCATGGACTATAAACGTGACTATTGTATGTTGTGGTGCTACAATGTTTGTGATGTGATTAAATGAGAATTTGTGAACTAATTCAGGTGACTCCTACGGGTTCCATGGCCCGGTTAGTGGAAAGAATACTGTGAGCCTAGCAGCAGGATGGTTACTTTGAGAGTATCCACGGCCGGGGCTAAGGGGTAACCACAGGGACCTTGGTACGATTGAGACGTCTTATAAATCGTTACTTACTTACTACTCTTCTACTAAGTTACTACTTGCGAAAATCGTGTAATTTGATTGTATTGATTAGGATGTATGGATGGTTGTGCCTCTAGCCTGTAGATAGTTTCAATTAATTGTCCTGCAATGTTTTCTTTATTATCACCGTTTTTTTAATAATCACAGTAATTGATTTAAAGATTGTATTATGTGTCTTAAACCTATGACTCTCACCAATTGTTGCGTTGACGTTTTAAGCATCATTTTCAGGTGAGCATCATGAGGATGTTAAGACTAAGAGAAATGGCTAGAGGGACCATAGGCTGCATGTAGAGTTGAACCTCCTAGTTTGTGTTTTGCATTGATTGGATTATTAAATATTTTAGTTTGAATTGTTTAGATGGATTTTGAAGTTTTGAAATGTCTTGATATTGGTGAGAACCCCCTTTTCATCAATATAAGATGCCTTTGGTTTTATTGTTTTGTTTTGGGTATTTTCATGACACTTTGTGTCTATGCTTTGTTCATTTAATGCATTTTAGTTCCTCTATATAGACGTCATTGTGTTGTGATGATATCCATTCTCATTACGCCTCGTATTTCATCCTTGGCGAGGTGTAACAGATTGGTATTAGAGCCTTTGGTTATATAGAAGTAGGTGGTTAAGCCTAGACTATAACCTAGGGGTCCTTCATGTAGATGCATTTAGGGCTTAAGTGTTTGATACTATAACTGCTATGCTTCCTCTCTATTTTTGCATAGCTTATATATCTCGTATTTTGCTAAGTTGTCATTTTAGTTAATTTGCCTACCATTATCTGATATGATATGCATTACTTTCTTAGTATTTTAGCTATGTTTTTTCCCACCCGTAAGAAGTCTCGTTGAGGAACCGTTTTCCCAACTGGACTTAAGCGTTATAAGGAGCCTCTTGTGGAACCGAAGGAGATAGGATAGTTGATCGTTTGTCGGATGCGCGTAATTGGGCTGGACCGCGAAGTCGGGTGATTCTTGTGGAGGCAAAGTCAAACCCAAGCGAGGCCCAGCATACGTTATCCCGTCCTTTACCTCGTCATGTTGTTATTGATTATTTTTTTCGGATATTTCGTATTTTGGGAGTCGTTGCGAGGCTTTCGTTCCTTTATGTCGTTTTGATTTTATTTTGATATAAGTAAATAGTTATTTAA
>BQNB010073094.1:0-30040 GCA_026074375.1 Tanacetum coccineum
GTTGTAGAGGCGGTCCTTGCATGTCTTATTTTTGACGAATGCTACGTCACTTGGTTACAAATGCAAAGTAAAAAAAATAATGACAAAGTTGCAAGTGCTCCCCCTTGGTGTATACTCCCCCTTGCTTGGGGAACCAAGGAATCGAGCTATGGATGCGTGCTACAAAACAAAGTTAGTAGACAAACACAAATATATATATATATATATATATATATATATATATATATGACAACCACATATGCACACATATACATTTTACGCAATAAACATCCATCATCAACACAACAAAATAAAATAATGTTAAATCCATTATAAGGGATAAAACATAAAATTTGGCGTTAGAGCCCATAAGGCAAGAAACCTAAACTAGAAAAGAGAAGAACACAATTAAAAAAAAATCCTAAATCTTGGGATAAAATCTTATCTTCTTTATAATCCAAAGGGTTTGAGGTATCATAAGAGTGGATTTAGTGCGAAAGGTATTGTGGGTTTGAAGAAGATCCAAGATGATGTTGGATGTAGGAGCAAATAAAATAAACACCTTCTTGTAGGCTTTGAAGTTGGTTAACTTTGTTGGTACAACATCTACATATGTGTAGATGAGGGTTGTGATTGGTGTTTGGGATTAAATGATCAAATTTGTTGTGGAGAGAAGGTTTTCATTTTGTGGAGTGTGTTCTTGAATAAATTCGAACATGAGATGCATTTTACGTAATAGTAAACCAATTTTACATTGCGAGTTACTACAACATTGACATGTCATGAGGTGAAGATGAGCTTGTCTTGATTCTAAGACTTCGGGTGGAATAGCATTTGGATCAATTTGATCCGTCTTGAGTTTTGAGAATTGTTCTTGGATAATTTTCTTTTTGATTGTTGGTGTGGAGTCATTTGAGAAGATAGACATTTGTTTTTTTTTGAATATGAGATTGTGATAGTGTGTCTTATAAAAGACATGTAGTGTATGATTTGACTTGAAGGTTTTTGGATTATATGAAGGAGGTATTTTATCCTAAGGTTTAAGAGAATGAGTACAAATAATAGAGGATAAAGGAGAGTGAATGGATTTGTCTGATTACTGTTCATACAGATCCACCGTAATATCACGAATCTTGGTTAAGGTAGATCCGTAGGTTTACGAGAACTACATAAATATCCAGCAAGTATAATGAAGTTCCTTCAACAAAGATAAACTTATATCTAACGCAAATAAAGCATGCATAACATTCATTAGCATACATTTAGCTCAAGCTAGCATAGTTTAACACAAAAGATACTACAAGCATTCAAGAAGATATCATAATATTATCCTAAAATAGCAATTCATGATTCCTAGAGAATGAGTTATGCCTAATTAAAATTGATCCACGGATGATCAATGTCCTAGCAAAGGAGATGATTGGTTTGAGCTTTCCACCGACGATGGTGAGTAAGGTATGTCAAGCTTAACTTATTTACTCTCATTCCTCTTTCTCTCATTCTTCCTATTGATGGAGCTCATTATTCGATAGTACAAAACGAATTGTAGTGTATGGTGAGGACGAAAGAGTTTAGGATGTTTAGCAAGAACGAATCGATATAGACGAGTAATGAGTAAACCATATAGAAGAAGACAATCGACTCTATTTTTGACACTCTCATTTTTATGAGCAATGAAGTAGGCAATGTTAAAGTCTTGAGAGTTTTTGAGATGATAAAGCATGATGGCAGAGCATGCATCTATGGACCATTTGTGAGTGTCGACACAAATGACATTCTCATGAACAATGAGTTCCCTATCCTTGATGTTAGGAGGAAGATTATCTTGGAGGATAATGGTAGAGTTTGAGTAATTTTTATGACTTGATGGAATGCAAATGTCTTGAACGACATCTCCAATGTTTGGAAGGTTAGTTTGATAGGAGACATACTTTTCACGAGTGGTGTTCAAAAGTTCTAACGAACATTCCTTTGAGAAGACACATGTTCCTTTGTACGGTATTTGAAGGACTTGACTAAATTTTTCAAGTGTCATTATGAAATATTTGTCTCGAATGGTGAAGCCAATCGAAATAGACATATCACGCACATTACGAAATAATTGGAATTTGCGATAGAATTCGATGATGAAACGAGGACAAATATGACCGTTTAAAGTAAGGAGACAATCAAATTGAAAGAATTTGAATTGGTCAACGATGTCGTTACCAAAGGTGAAAGAGGATTCAATGTGTCTTTCTTCATGAATGAAGCGATTACGAAGGTTTTTAAAAGAGTTTTTGACATTGTTTGGAGTAGATCTTTGGTGATGGATGTTTGGTATGTAGGCTTTGGTTCTTTTGTAGTCGGGTTTCATCATTCCAAGCATAATTAAACCTAGTAAAGTTATAATTAGAATATAGATAAATATGTTGAAGATAAGTTATGATATATGTATGTGATTCATGTAACATGTTGTTTGTTATACACCACATGTTTATTTTGCTTTATCTCGTAAGTAAAATGAGTCAAGACAATACATTAATTGTAAATCTTAAGGGTTTATTTATGAGAGAATAATCATTTTTTATTTGTATTAACTATGTGGGTAGATGGTACAAAAAAATCCCAATTGTGAGTTTTTGTTTAAAACACATAACATGGGGTTTTAGGCGAAAAATTAACTTTTGGTGATACACATTAAATGTGCATCTCAAGTATAGAAGGATTAGTTGATCTATTGTTTCATTTCTTTTTCCTTTTATGGGAATTAAAATCTAGGTGTTCACATAAAGATTTAGAAAAGAAAAACTTACAATTATGATTGTAGATATCTTGAAATGTATGGATCTATCTTAATTATTGCTTGAAATGATATTGGCGGGAATGCTCAATTTTGGGTGATATGAGAGGTAGGTGTTGGTGTATTATTAAATGAGAAGGCAAGTGGTCCAACAATTTAAAAGTAGGGTATCCTGTTGACTCACGGATCCACCTAAATAACGCACGGATCTCCATATGGTGGATCAGTGGTCCGCATGTCTCCAAAAATACAGACATAGTTGATTTTTGAGTGAATTGAGATATGGTGTTATGTTTTTAGCAATTGGAGTGTGTTATACTTACTATTACGAGTATGTGATATAATTTTCGGAGTCGACGTCTAAGTTTTGAGTGAACCGTGCAACTTGTCGTGAATTTCCCGATGGAATTTCAATGTAGTCGATCATACTAGGAGTGTGTTATCTTTTAGCATAAGTTTTGACCATTACTAATAACACAATCATTTAGGCCAAAACGCGGTTTAGTACCCCAAACTTGGCTAAGTGGAATTTTTAGTACCCTGGATTATTAGAGGTGGAAAATGGTACCCTTAATTTGGCTAAGCAGAATTTTTAGTACCCTACACACACTTGACATGATCACATGATCATCATGTGAGCCCAACCCGTTAAGATTTAATGGAGGAAAATAGCACGTTAACATTATGCATCAGAAAAGAAGAGAGACCCACATATATACCAAAATTCTTTGATATTGAAGAAAAAAACTCACGTTTTTCGTGTGATTTTTAGGTGGACTCGTGGTGACAGGTGCTACAAGTATGTAAATTATGTACTTGATTTCATGAATTGTTTTTTATTGTTTTCTTTGTTTAGGGCATAAAAAATAATTAACTTAGGGTTTTAATGGTTGTTTTTCTTTTTGTTTGATTCTATTACTTATTTGTTCATAATAATGCCAGAATCAGTGATAACAATATGAATGATAACCATGAGTATGATTGGGACATACTTGACAAATGCTTGATTCAAAATAACGAATATAAAAGGCGCAAGGAAAATGAGGGGAATAAAGAAGATGAGACCAGTACATAAAAGATAAACACTGATAGATTGTCATATTGCTTATGATTCTTAGGCGAAGATCTTGTTCATAAAAAGGTCATTAATTTTTTCATTAAGGAGTTAAAACCAAGTTGGGAAGCATTTTGGATTTTGTGCAGTGTCATAAGTTAAAAATGTTGTTTCAGTTTGTATATTCTTTCAGTGTCTATATTTCGTTTTCTTTCGGAGTATTCGTCAATATTTTGTGTCGGGCTTAGTTTTTTTTTTTTTTTTTTTTTCTTTCTTTTTTTTTTACTTTTCTTTTTTTTTTTTTTTTTCTTTTTTTTTTTTTTTTTGTCATAATGATTTTATATGTGCGCATATGATGTATCTATACTAATTCTTTCTTTTTGAATCGAGAATATAAAGTCTAATGGAGTGGAATTTAAGAATGTTACATTAACTTTAACTCGCATACACCTTTCATACAATGCAACTCAAAGTTAGCCAAATTGAGGGTATCATTCTCTACCTTTAATAATCCAGGGTACTAAAAATTCCACTTAACCAAGTTCGGGGTATTAAACAGTGTTTTGACCAATCATTTATGAACATTTAGACTCAACAAAACATCGTCAACACAAGTGTGAGTTGCAATTCGATGATTGTTCTTTTCGTCTTTTTCAATCGATTTTGTAATTTTCATGTATTGACCATACTTGTTGGACTTTAGAAAATATCCATGGTCATTTTATTGATATTTTCTTTATCTAGTAAAATTCTAATCCCGATTATGTTTACGATCGAAAAGTTTGTATTTAGAACTTGTAGTGAGAATTAACATCTTTTGAATAATGATTAATTACTACATTAAATTTCCGTTTACTATTATTTTTGAGATGATGAAGAATCACTATCCATGATAAGTTCTATCATTCCTAATCCTAATCTTAAATAATTAAATACTTCACGTTTTAAAGGCTTAGTAAATATATCGGCTATATTATCTTCGGATGCAACTTTCTCGATAGAGATATTGCTCTTTTGGACGTTATCGCGTAGAAAGTGGTGACATATTTCTATATGTCTAGTTCTAGAGTGTTGTAAGGGGTTTTTACTTAAGTCGATAGCGCCTTTATTGTGGCACATAATCAGAACATCGTCGAGGCGTATGCCGTATTCGATGAGAACTTGTTTCATCTATAGTGCTTGTTGACATGCCTTTCCGGCGGAGACGTATTCAGCTTCGGTCGTGGAGATATCAAGGGCCGTTTGTTTCGTAGCGAACCAAGATGTTAAACAACATCCCATGAACGTACAAACGCAACTAGTGCTTTTGTGATCAACGTAATTGCCCGCATGGTCGAAATCGGCATAAACTAAAGTTTCTATTCTGGTTCCTTTCGGATACCATAATCCTAAGTGACTAGTTCCTTTAATATACCTAAATATACGTTTAACGGCTTCTAAATGGGTAGTCTTAGGATTTTCTTGGAAACGAGCACATAAACAAACACTAAACATAATATGGGCTTACTTGGTAGTTATATTAAGTAACTACCAATCATACCTCGTATTTTGCGCTATCCACGGTGTCGTTCATCGTCTAGTGGCTTGATTCCGTTGACATCCGGTGTCTGGATTGGTTTGGAATTTTAAACCCGAACTTCTTATACATCTCCTTGAGTACTTGGATTGATTGAAAAAATATTTCATCTTTTATTGTTTAATTTGAAGACCAATGAAGAGTTAACTCCCCCTTCTTACTCATCTCAAATAGTCGTCGTGCATGTTTTTTGCAAAATCATCACACAGTTTTGACTCGTAGAATCAAATATAAACGTAGTCAGACTATATTTGAACATGATAAGATGTTGATTTTGATTTCTTAGTAAAAGTTGTATTATTCGACAATATTTCTTCGTGTTTTATCAAAAATGCTTTTAGTCTATCATACCAAGCTTTGGGAGTTTTCTTAAGACCATACAAAGCCTTTTTAAGATTATAAACATAGTTTGATTTTTGAAAATCAATGAACCCCGGAGGTTGAGCAACGTAAACCTCTTCGTTTATAAAGCTCTATTTAGAAAAGCACTTTTTCATCACATATTGAATATTATGTGGAATTTCATTTGAACACAGCCAATAGCAAGATGTATTCTAATCGACTCTAATCTAGCTACCGGAACATATGTTTCATCATAATCTATACCTTCTTGTTGATTATATCCTTGTGCTATTAATCTAGCTTTATTTCTAAATACTATACCATTTTCATCTAATTTATTTCTAAAGACTCATTTTGTTCCTATGACGGATTGTACATTTAGCGTAAAGGGATAATTCCCAAACATCTTTAGCTACAAATTGATTTAGTTCTTCTTGCGTAGTACACTCAACTTTCATCATTTTAATGCTTCATGAACAATTTTTTGTTTCTATTGTAGTTATAAAACAAAGATATTAATATTAATTTTGGGTTTAAGATCTTAGGTTCTTTGATTAAGATTTCATATGACTTGATCTAGTGGATGATTCTTGGACTCTTTAATGTTAATAATTTCGTCAACTTCTATCGACTCATCTTCTTCGTTATTAGTATTTACTGTTTTAGTATTCTTTCTAATGGATTCTTCTTTACCAACATCATCATCAACCAATGATGATATTTGCGTAGGAGGAGGACTTTCATTGAATATCACGTTGAGTGATTCTGGCACTTTCATTGTATGTTTTGTTATTACTACATCAGCTTTAATATTATGGAGAATACTATAAGAAAAAACACCTTCGTATGAATTTGGTCAAACTTGGTTAGATAGTCTTTAGTTTCAAGATGAAGCACTTGCTTCCAAATACTTTAAAATATTCTAAAGAAGGTTTCGTACCTCTAAATATTTTATAAAGGATTTTTCCTAGTATTGGTCAAATTAATATTTAATTTAGTATATAAGTTGACGTATCAACGACATTACACCAAAACATTTATGGAATGGATTGTTCATTAAGCATAGTCTTAGACATCTCTTGTAAGGTCATATTCTTTCTTTCTACTATCCCATTTGATTGTGGAGTACGTGGAGCCGAGAGGTTATGAGTAATGCCTTATGCATCACAATAAGCTCTGAATTGTACTTCATTATCAAATTCCCGACCATGATCCGTTCTAATAGCTATTATAGATCTACCTAATTGGTTTGTGAATTTTTCCACTTAATTATTTCTATATTCTCAAAAGCTTCATTTTTAGTCTTTAGAAATCTAGTCCATGTTACTAGAATAATCATCTACTACAACTATGTGTATATGATTAATCCATAGCTTTTAATTGCCGATGAACCAAATAAGTCCATATGTAATAATTTATACATCTTTTAGTGGAAACCAGATTTTTGCTTTATGACTTGCGTGAGGCTTGCTTCTGGATTTTAAAGCTTTCATATATGTTTATCATATTTTAGCTTAGGTAAGTTTCTAACTAATTCTTTAGATGACAACGATTGAATTAAACGCATATTTGCATGACCCAGTCTTCTATGTCATAAGGTAGAATTATCCACTACCGTGGCGAGACATAATTTGTCTTGAGACTTATTTCCTAATTTCATTACGTATAAACCATTTTTCCTAATACCATTTCCTATGGTTTTACCATCTTTAATTATTTTACTACCTTCTTCCGTGAATAAGACTTGACACTTATTGTCACAAATTTGAACGACACTAAGTAAGTTAAAAGCTAAGTTATCTACGTGTTCTACATTAGATATAGTAAGAGAGTCATTAGAGATTATACCTTTGCCGATGATCCTTCCTTTTAGGTTACTTTCAAAAACAACATTACCTCCGTCGTATGCTTTGTTGGTAGAGAATAAACTCTTGTTACCAGTCATATGTTTGGAGCAACCACTATCTTTGAGATGCATTATCACTATGATAAGAAGAGTTAAGAGTTACCTCATTCGACGATTGAGCCATGAGACAAGTTTCATCGTTGGTTTTGTCTTCGGCGTCATTTTTGTTATCGCTCCTAGAACTTCCAATGAAGGCCTTTTAATCTTTGTTGCGAGATGGTTTTGGAAAATCGCCAATGGGATGATTTGGATCACCGCATCAAAAACATTTCCGGTCACTCTTTCCTTTCTTCTCATCTCTTTGTCGGAATGACTTCTTTTCTTCTCTTGGTTGCCTAACAAATTTACCCTTTCTTCTAAAGAACTTTTTAAGGTTCCTTACGGCCATAGCATATTCTTCGTCATCGCTTCCGTATGTCGAAGTTTCATCATCACTAGACTCTTTCTTAGATTTCAAGGAAATGGACTTAACTTTTTCCTTTTTGCCTCTATAAATTTTGAAATCCTTTTCCATGACTACTTCATGTACTTTTAGATTGCCGATAAGCTCGTCTAGAGCTAGTGATGACAAATCTTTCGATTCTTCAATCGCCGTGACCTTTGCTCTCCATTTAGGATGTAGAGCCCTAAGAAACTTTCTAACATAGTTCTTGCTAGAGAAACCTTCATCAAAGTGTAATATTAGTGAAAATCTAGCAAAACCTCTATCAATAGATTCTTCTTTAAGGATAGTAAATTGTTTATATTGTTGAGCAAGAAGATCAATTTAATTATCTTTTACTTGGCTATTACCTTGATATGTGATTAAAAATGATTGCCAAATATCTTTATCCGTTTTACACATAAAAATTCTTTCATATTCCTTTTTAGGTAAAGCATTATAAAGAACCATTTTAGCTTCATTATTTTTAGCAAGTTTCTTTTTAAGACCATCATCTTATGTAAAGGAAAAACCATTTTTAAAACTTGGGTTTCTTTGTTTCTAGTAACCGATGGAAAATCACCATTCAAAATAATATGCCAAAGATCTAAATCTTTTGCTTTCACATAACTTTTAAATTTATTTTTTCCAATAAATAAAATGATCACTTTCAAAAAGAGGTGGTCTTTGCATAGATTTCCCTTCTAGATATTTATCTGAATTTATAGATTGATTCAAGCTTTAATGTATAATATACGTTAAAGATCTTGGGTTACCCTGGCTTCTGATACCAATTATGGAAACTAGAAGAGGGGGTTGAATAGTTTTTACCATTTTAAAATTAAAACTTTTTTTTTTTTAAGATTGTCGACTTAATATTAACTTAGAGGAATATACCAAAGTGTATATGATAGCGATGCAATAAGTAAGTAACCAATCTATAAAATATAAATAAGTAAATATAAGAAAGATCAAACCGATGACACAATGATTTATAGTGGTTCGACTACGAAGCTCCTCTTCGCCCTACTCCACTCCCCAAGTACCCAACTTGAGAGTTATATTCACTATGTTAATAAGCTCCCTTTAGGCGGAGAAAACCGTACACGTCGCTTACACTTTTTTGGTACTAAACTAAATACCGAGTTCTACTTTGAGATAGAACCAATTTAACACACTATGTATTTTGTGGCATAAATACTAACCTATCATACACATATGATACACACAACACACAACACAAGATATAAAGTGATAATTTTCTAAACGTGATGACAAAAAACCTAAGCTATTAAAGACTTGAAGGCTTGACGTCTTCTTGAGTGTTCTTCACTAAAGAGTGGAATGAGTAGATCACTTGTAATGGATTACCAAGTATAATGATCAAAGAATATAAAAGATAAAAGATGTATGTGAAAAATATTTTACAAGAGTTGTCTAAAATGAAGACTTAAGGTTGCTATTTATAGGCAAACCTTTGAAATTCAAATGCTATCCCAAACAGCTGGACGATGCGACCCACAGATCCACCTACACCTGGATCCGTGCCTTGTTATGGTGGATCCGTGGGAGGAGCTGGGACAGGATTTGTCATTTTATGATTAACCCCAAATCTATACAAAATATTGTTTTGTACTTAATAAAACTAGTTTATTAGATTGTTCTAGAACAAAATATTTCTTATCACCAATAAGGAAAGATTTTCTAGATTTGAAAAGATTGTTTCCACTTATGGTTAATCTTATTTTGTCTTACATGATTAATATAACTAGCTTATAATTAATCATGTGTTAACTTAAATCATTTGATTAGAAGAGGTTTATGCAAATGACAATATTTTTCTTTGATCATTACCTATGTTTAATAATGCCATATTCATACCTTAAGTGATTTGTCGTCGTCAAGTAAACTTTTGACTAAATAACTTATTTATGTAAACTTTTACGTAGTATGACATTATATTTGTTATTATCAAAACATGAAGATCATTAAATATAAATGTCGTTTTTGCGCGAATATTTTTATTAGCAGTTTAACTAATTACTAAACTAATTATAATCTAAACTACTGGTGATAACTTTATGATAAAATAATGTATTTACTTAATCATGCATTACTCATCAGATTGCTTCTCCTAATCCTGTTGCCTTGTCACACTCGTGATGATCTGTGTAAGTATTTCCTAAGTCATAAACGAATTACACGAAACCGCCGTCTATTTAATATTTCGTTAAGGAAACGCGCAAGTAAGGTAGTATGAAGACCATTACAAGGCCCTTAAGAGTATATTAAATGCAATTGAAATATCTTAAGAGGGATCAACCATATTAGGGGTATGGTAGTATGAAGACTATTACCGTTGGTATCCTTTCTACATTTCTCACATTTCCCTAGAATTCTATGCCAATTTAATATCTTATGGCTAATTTTCTAAAGCCTAACACGCACATTTAACACAAGAAGCAACAGTAATAGGATCTACAATCCAACTTTCTTGCAATCATAAATAAATACAAAGGAGGGTTTAGCCTAGCATGTTATAAAGAAAGCAAGAATATAAATTAATCAAACAACACATAGACATATTGAATTATTAATGATAAATAATCTTACTTGATTAAAACATGGATTGAAGGTAATTACAAAAGGGTTTTGAGGTCCTAAAAACGACCTAAAAAGCTGCTAGAATGACTAGGGATCGTCTTCCAAAAGTTATACAAAGTTACACACTTAAAACCCTAAAATCGGTTTTGTATTTATAGTGAAAACAACGCAACGACATCGCTTTAAAGTATTGACGCCGTCGCCACGTGGATGACTCTAGATCCTCTCTAAGTCGGCCACGTCCTGACGCCGTTGCTGGATCTCTGACGCCGTCGCTGGATCTCTGACGCCGTCACGATGAAGATCTTGACGCCATCACTTTATAATGGCGACGCCGTCTCCACGCTCTGTATGCACAATTCTTCATGATTTTTGGTGTAGAGTCGTAATCTTGTCCGTTTCTTCTCAAAATGAGCCCAAGTTACGTGTATTTCCTCCAAATGCCATCCAAGTGCTAAAAACCTAAAAATAAACGATTAAGTACATAATCTGGGCATATTTGCATGATTTAAAGGGTTAAATAACACCGAAAAAGTGTATAAAATGACACCTTATCAAATATCTCTACATTTGGGATTTGCTTGTCCTCAAGCAAATGGGTTTTTCCACCTAGTCAATAGCAATATTATGGTCATTTAATCTACTCTTAAAAAGTATTTTACAACACAACCTTCTAGACCTCGTAATTAAAAGCACGAAAATTATATACTCGCACCTCACATAAGTGTTTGGGATTCTCTCTTTCTCTTGTATAAATAATAAATTATAACATCTATGGGGAAACGGAAAATCAATACTCATTACTTATCATGGCATATAAATTACCATAGGCTTGGTAAAGGATCAAACCTCCACCGCTAGGCGCAAGCATTATTCATTACTATCAAATAGCTCTTTTTAAAGGGTTGTGGGGTGTAGGTGTAAGATAACATTAACGGAAACAAAAACAGATGGGATACATTTAGGTGGCTTTTGGGTGAATTTGGGGTGAAAGGGTTAGCTAATTATTTATACGAATACACGTTGGTTTGGTTGCTAAGCCAAGACTCGGACAAAGATATACAAACTCTACACAACTCTACATCTATCTCTTTTCTTTTTCTTTTCTTGACTCTAATATAAACATAGACATAAGCAAATGGCAGCCCGTACATTTTTTTTATCCCCTACACTTGAACTTTTACATACTTTACAAATGAACTATTCTATGACCTGAATTGAGGTGGATCAACATAACATGGAGATCATTTGACAAACATATGGGGGTATTGACTTAACTTTTCTTCCCCATTATTTCACGAAATAAATACTACCAAGAATCTCAATCGTCCCAAAACTATATTCACAAGGATAAGGACTTAGCAACCGTGTACTCAATAATTAACTTGGGTTAAAACAATAATGTACTAAAAGCGAGTATATACAAGGTAGGCTAAGGCGATTTGGGTGTAACGATTGGTTTAATGGTGACAATGCTCTTCATTAATAATTTGGAATCCACCAGAAAATTACTAGAACCGTGAAAAAAGATAGGCTCGGAGGGTTGTACTAGGGGTATCCTGCACTAAAAATGAGTGCATGGCAAGGGTGTGGGATAGTTATATGATCGGTGTGACCATCATAACAATTACAAGTTTAGAACATGGGTTAATACTAGTGCCTCTTTTCGAGAAAATCCTAATACTCACTATGCGGTCTCAGGATGCATCACAAAAATAAGTTTTAGAATTTAATATACTATCGGTACACTCACATAATTTAATACCGATACCAATGCTCTAGAAAATGCGACAAAGACCATACGTACACATCCGTAACGACGGAATAGACACATATGACTGCATTCGAACCTTAACTCGAACAAGCTAAAGGTATAAACTATCTTGGGTATCAATAATGGATACCCGAATTGCCTATAGATCTAAAGGCGAACCTCACATTTTTGGGGTGAAATTCTGAGGGTTTTTGTGCTAGTCATTTAAATCCCTATCCATGAGACGCTCTTAATACTCGGTTTTTGTCGGTATGTGTCAAAAAAAATTTTAAATTTTGTCAAAATTACCTTTTTATGCTATGTTTCAATATATTACCCATCATTTTAAGGAACAAACAAATGGCAAATGAAAGAATAGTTTCTAAGGCTTATTTCCCCCTATACTTAAGTTGAACATTGTCCTTAATGTTCTATAAAAGTACCCATAAAAACGAATAAAAGGAAAAGAAAACAAGTAAAACAAACTAGTACTCTCCTGGTTAGCTCAATAATGGAGAAGAAACATGCGATAAATGGTTAAATCGTCCTCCAAGAGTCGTCCAATGAAACTTCCTAAGAACTTCCAAGCTTCTTTTTATCAAATATAACTTGTAATCAAAGACATAGACAACTACATCAAGCGTAAAATCGGCAGGATGGATATATACAACTAGACTTTAGGGTTTAGACTCTATGAAAGCAGTAAAGATAGAATGAGAGTAATGATGTAATCATAGGTTTATGCAGGTTTATAACAAAATTACAACTTTTAAATATTTCAGATTTTATTTTTCAAAAATACTTGAAAATTTTCAAATCTTCACATTGCTGGAGACGCGACGCCGTCGGGTTTAATCCTGACGCCGTCTCCACGCACTGTGAAGATTTCTTCTTCGTTTTTAATGAGAAATTTCCTACACGTAATTTTATTAGTTATATATGTAGAGAACACAACATAAAAACCTAGAATTAATCATTACAATCATATGACTCAAAACTGACGCGAATTAATCTAAACAATTTATTTTAACTGTTTGCATTTGGTTCTTATAAACCGGATATATCCCCCTACACTTATTTTATGCAAAATACATTTGATTGTAGATAAGACGAAGTTAAAGACAAACAAAGCATGATTACAAGATAATAAATTCAAACATTATAAAACAAACAATAAAGAATAAAACACAAGACACTCCTAAATGCGGGAAAGTAAATATTAGGTTGCCTCCCAAAAAGCGCTTTTCTTTATTTACGAGTCTTGTAGCTAGACTCGAAGTCACACGCCCTTACATGACTTCTCCTTTGTTCCTTCTGCCCTTCATGGATATCAAGCTTCGAATGGCTCTGCATACATTTTCAACATACTTATATACAGGCCCCAAATCTAAGCTGTCTGGGTAGTGGGTCTTTTCACTGTTATCATCATCACTTCTTATGACAAAAGGTGGAATACGATCGGTCCTTATGTTCGTAAAATCTATGTGTTCGAACATTTCCATTTTGCGAGGCATTTTAAACATGATCTTTTCCTTATCTTTTTCAAACACGACTGTTCCTTCCTTCACGTCATATACGAGCCCAGTTGCTTCCATGAACGGTTTTCCAAATATCACCAAACCTAGGTCATGGTCTATGACACTAGTGGTATCCTCAAGCACCATGAAATCACATTCGTAAGTGAAGCTCCCAACGAAAACTTTTAACCCCTTGACTCTTCCCACAAAATTGCATTTTTTCTTAGGGTTTGATGGTTTTCTCCTTGGCTCTAACCTATCGCTCATAATCCAATTATAATAAATCCGGGACATTACATTGATTGGTGATTCCATATCTAAATAGGCTTGCTTTTTGTCTAAATGGCCAATCATGCAAGAAAATTTCACGTTATTCAAGTTCCCGGTCCTAATATTGGCCTTTACCCATGGGGGCCGAGGGTTTTTTAAGAGCCATTCGTAATATCTTAGTTCTTTCTTAGTGGGGAAAGTGTCAAATTGTTCTGGGTTATCATTCTCCTCTTATTTGGTTTCTTCTTTAGTTACTTCCTCGGACTCCTCTTCGCTTTCCACTTCTTCTTCATCTTCGATCGTCATCTCGTGATTCCTGTACTCGGTCGCACCGGACTCCACACTTCCTTCTTCCTTAGCTTCACCTTCCTTGTTTAGAATAATGATTGAATTGACGAAATGAACACGTTTTGGGGATGAAGGGTTTTTATTTAGTTCTGCTAAGGATGACTGAGACAGATACTTTAGGAAGAACAGCTTTGATGGGCTTTTGATTCCCTTCCCTCGAATCTCTTTATCAATATGGTAGTTGGTAGACGTGAAATTCATTTGAGCTGTAGGGCTTCCTGCAGTGTTATGAATGGGAGTGTCATCAAGTTTTTCGGAAATGGTTTTCCATAAAAGATTAATTTTACTAATCATGTCGTCTTGCTGTTGTCCAAGTTGAGTTCTTAGGCTGGATAGTCTTTTCTCTTGATGAGAGTCAAAATCAATTAGTTCCTTCTCAAGCTTCATTTGGTAATTAGACGAGTAGGTGGAGAACGAATCGTTCCATGGGCTGGTAAATGCTTGGGCATGTGCCCAGTTAAAGTTTGGCTTTCCCTTCCAAGCATTGGCGGCTTCGTTAAAGCTTCTTAGTCCTTGGTTCAAAGCGAACTATCTATTTCCTGTTTCGTCGGTACGCGAGGATGCATATTCAACAAAGGCTTGGTTGGAATTTTCCATGCAGTACTGAGTGTCATGGGTACCACTGTAGATCTTACATGAGGAAGTGATTTTTTTCACTTGAGTAGGTTGCATTAGAGCAAGATGAGCTTCCATCAAGCGTTGAACCTGATTTTCGAGCTCGATGAGGCGGCAGTCGGATGTACTCAGGACATCTTGAGGCAAAGAGATTTCCTTGACCGGCTTAGCGAAATCCCTTGGTTCGTTCCAACTTTCGTTGTCATAGAGGGCGAGGTCCTCTAATAATGCCCAGGATTCTTCGGCGTTTCTGTCACGAAGCTTGCCACCGGCTGATTGATCGATGGTTCGTCTTGTGACGGTATTGACATGGTCATAAAAAATTTGGACTTGGAGCCAAAGATCGATGCCATGATGTGGGACTTTTTGTAGTAAGTCTTTGAAATGAGTCCATGCTTCAGAAAGAGATTCTCCTTGATGTTGTTGGAACATCAGGATGTCATTGCGGAGTTTTGCAGTCCATCCTGATGTAAAGAATTGAGCAAGAAAACGAGTAGTAAGATCCTCCCATATGGGGATGGATCCTACTGGAAGACGTTCAAGCCAATTGCTAGCTTGATCGCGAAGGGAAAATTGAATTAAACGCAGGCGCGTTCTTTCCCTATTTGCACCGTCAAAGTCAAGTGAGTCCACAAGTTTAAAGAAATCCTTAAGGTATTGGTTTGGATCCTCAGAGCGAAGTGCGTTGAATGAGCATCCGTTTTGCACCATCTGGATGGTGTCGGATCGAAGAGGTACCACATTGTTCCCTACGGGGAGCTCAATGGTATTCTTGTAGCCCTCGTGGCTAGGTTTGGAGTAATCTCCAAGAGTGCGGATAGGATTTTCGTAGCCCATGGAGGTCGACAAAAAGATTTACGAAACAATTAACATAAAGATAGACTACAAGAAAGTTAATGTACGGAAATAAAATTCTCACTTGAAAGGATTCAAGCGAGTAGAACTAAGTTAAACAATGGTCGAATCCTAACTATTCTCCAGTAACGGCGCCAAAAACTTGATGTGGAGGTAGTGAAGTCTTCACATGAAGCTTTATAATCCCCTAGGCAATGTACCTAATTGTTGTAGTGTAGTATAGGCAAGACTCGAGGGTTGTTGTCATTCTCTAGGGGAATAGGTTGGGAAGGATCGAACAAAGTCTAATAGAATTCTATGGGGTTGAGAAAAGATTCTTTTTGTGTTTTTATATTTTATAGAAAGCAAGTAAATCAATGATTTGAGAGGTTGGTTTGTTTAACTAATTACTAAACTAATTATAATCTAAACTACTGGTGATAACTTTATGATAAAATAATGTATTTACTTAATCATGCATTACTCATCAGATTGCTTCTCCTAATCCTGTTTCCTTGTCACACTCGTGATGATCTGTGTAAGTATTTTCTAAGTCATAAACGAATTACACGAACCCGCCGTCTATGTAATATTCCGTTAAGGCAACGCACAAGTAAGGTAGTATGAAGACTATTAAAAGGCCCCTAAGAGTATATTAAATGCAATTGAAACATCTTAAGAGGGATCAACCATATTAGGGGTAAGATAGTATGAATACTATTACCGATGGTATCCTTTCTATACTTCTCGCGTTTCCCTAGACGTCTATGTCAATTTAATATCTTATGGCTAGTTTTTTAAAGCCCAACGCGCACATTCAACACAAGCAGCAACAGTAATAGGATCTACAATCCAAGTTTCATGCAATCATAAGTAAATATAAAGGAGGGTTTAGCCTAGCATGTTATAAAGAAAGCAAGAACATAAATTAATCAAACAACACATAGACATATTGAATGATTAATGATAAATAATCTTACTTGATTAAAAGATGGATTGAAGGTAGTTAGAATAGGGTTTTGAGGCCCTAAAAATGACCTAAAAAGATGCTAGAATGACTAGGGTTCGTCTCCCAAAAGTTATACAAAGTTACACACTTAAAACCCTAAAATCGGTTTTGTATTTATAGTGAAAACGAAGCGAAGGCGTCGCTTTGGAGTCCTGACGCCGTTGCCACGTGGATGATTTTAGATCCTCTTTAAGTCGGCCACGTCCTGACGCCGTCGCTGAATCTCTGACGCTGTCACGATGAAGATCTTGACGCCGTCGCTTTATAATGCCGACGCCGTCTCCACGCTCTGTATGCACAATTCTTCATGATTTTTGGTGTAGAGTCGTAATCTTGTCCGTTTCTTCTCCAAATGACCCCAAGTCACGTGTATTTCCTCCAAATGCCATCCAAGTGCTAAAAACCTGAAAATAAACGATTAAGCACATAATCTGGGCATATTTGCATGATTTAAAGGGTTAAATGACCTCGAAAAAGTGTATAAAATGACACCTCATCAGGATCCCATTTGAAAATTGATAGATATCTTGTAAATAGTCTATACTTTACCAATTAATACGTATGTGATTGATGAGAATGGTTTACATGGACCTAGGTAGTTGTATGTTCCATAGTTTTATCAATTATCAAGTTATCTATTTTGCATTTTTACCTAACATTGGGATTACAAAATCAATGACACCAATTGTTTTCCAACAATATTCATTCGATTATTTAGTCTCACAATCAACACTATCTATAAAACTAAATGACCCAAATAAAAATGACAGTTAATATTTAGTGCAGGTGCAACAACGGTGATTCTGAAATTTGCTTAGCATAAGTATACATGTGTAGCATGCCTTGTTGATGCAAATTATGATTTACATTTAACTTAAATTGCATTCTAAATTATAAAGTTGACTCCTGCATAACTTAGCTAAAAAATCACTAGAAACTTACAGTAAATCAAAAGATTTCATTTGATCATATCAGATTCTTATAAAAAATCCAAACGATATTAAAGATTTATTTATTTCCTTTTCCCTTATCCATAAATATATATACTCATTGGATTTTTTATTTTTATGCCAAAACAGGATATACATGAATACATGATGGCTAGTGTAGATTCTAATTTGGATGGTGAGGTCCAACTACAACAACAAAGGGTAATTCTTGCACAGATTCAGTCTTGAAAAGGAATTTAAGGGATCCCGGATGGAATTATAGCACTTTGTATGATGCTATAAATAAAGATGCAATCAAATGCACTTTATGCGGATTCATATCTAAATGGGGATTACTAGACTAAAGTACTACGTTGCTAAAATAAAAAGAAAAGGTGTAGCCATATGTAAGAAAGCAAACAAGGAAGATAAGACTGTGTGTCCCACTCCACTTGAAAAGCTAAAAGAGAAAAAGAAACATAAAAGAATCTGAGAAGAAGAAATGAGGGCAGAGATTGAAATTGAAGACGAAGACAATGCTTCAATGTCAGGTCAAAAAGACAAAAGCCAAAGAATTTTAGGCCAATGGACAAGTTTGCGAATCCTATTGATCCCGAAGGTATAACTCTTAAGGTGCGTCAACAGAATCTTATAGATGTAAAAAAAGGACATATAGTGTACATGAATATTGTGCTCGATGAATATATGAATCATGTATTCCATTTCACTCAATCGATAATGATGGGTTTAAAAAGTTTGTTGAAGCTATTGGACAATTCAGTTAAGGGAATAATTATTGAAAGAAGAAGTTGAGCGAGCTAAAAGACTTCTCAAGAAACAAGAAGAAGAGTGGGCACAAAATGGTTGTTCAATTATGACAGATGGGTGGACAGATCAAAAGCGAAGAAGCATAATGAATTTTTGTGAGAACTCTAGGTAAGGTACAACTTTTCTTTCTTCGGTTGAATGTTACACAAAATCTCATACATGGATGTTTACATTTGATTATGTTGACAAATGCATTGAAGATGTTGGGCCATAAAATGTTATACAAGTTGTAACGGACAATGCTGCTAATAATATGGCTGCTGCTCAACTATTGGTAACGCAAAATCCTAACATATTTTGGACTTTTTGTGCCGCACATACCATCGATCTTATGCTTGAAGCAATCGGCAAAGAAGGTAAATTTAAAGAATGGATTGCTAAGGCAAAAACTTTAACCATTTTCATTTACGCTCATCAAAGGACGTTGGCACTAATGAGAAAGTTTACGAAGTGTAAGGACATTGTGAGGCCGGGAGTTACTAGGTTTGCTACATCATTTTTGACCTTGCAAAGCTTGATGGGGAAAAAAGAAAAGTTACGGCTTATGTTTACTAGTGATGAATGGACACAATCCAAATGAGCGAAAAAAGGTTAAGGCTTATGTTTGCTACATCATACGACGTTGGTACTAATGAGAAAGTTTATAAAGTGTAAGGACACTGTTAGCTTCTGTTAGCTGCTATTAGGTGATGTTAGGTTCTGTTAAGTGCTGTTAGCGGCTGGGATTATTAACCTTTTGAAATTTTAACTAGGTACTTGGTGGATGACTTATGGAAATACAACACCAATTCTGCAAAAATGGCCATAAAGATCCTTTCATTGACCATTAGCTCCTCTAGCTGTGAAAGAAATTGGAGTGCTTTTGAGAGGGTAAGTAAAAAATGTGAGTAAATTGCATAAATCGTCCTTAAAGTTTGGCCAAATTGCATGTTTCGTCCCAAAAGTTACAAAAGTGCAAGGATCGTCCCTGTGGAAAACCTTTGGTGCAAGTATCGTCTCTGTGAGAAAACCTTTGGGCAAACCTTTGGTGCAAGTATCGTCCCTGTAGGGACGATACTTGCACCAAAGGTTTCTCACATGGACGATCCTTGCACTTTCGTAACGTTTGAGATGAAACATGCAATTTGGCCAAACTTTAAGGACGATTTATGCAATTTACTCTAAAAATGTGATAAACCTAAAAACTTAAAATGTAACTATGTAAATGATATTGTTATAAACTAATATTAGTTTTAACTTTGTTAATAGATACATACAAAGAAAAGAAATCGGCTAAATAGCCAAAGGTTACATGATCTTGTATATGTTCAGATCAATGCCAAACTAATCAATAAGTGGGCAAGAGTGAAGAATCAGAATATAGATGTTTTGCGTTCTCTTGATGCAAGTAAGGCGCAATCATGGATTGTTGCTATTAGTGATGATGAGGAAATAGAAGAAGTTGGTAGTCTCGGGGTTGGAGGAGATGCAATTGGTGTTGATAGAGAACTCCACGAGGATGATTTTGTGTCGGATGAAGAACAAGTAGAGGGTTAGGAGAATCTTGAATTCAACTCCGACGAAGAAGGTTTATTTAAAAAAATGAAGAAAATGCAAGACTAGTTTAGTTTTTTCTTTATTTCTTATGCACATCACCTTATATAAATTCTTATGCATATTAACTTTTGTAAACTCTTATGCATAGCACCTTTTGTAAACTCGATATGTATATGAAATATAATATTATAACCTAAATCTATACATATTTTTTGCCGCTTTAGTCACGCCTTAAAATACGCCATGGCTTCGCAATGGCTCCTAAGACTTGAGGCGTAACCATGCCGCACGCCACGTCTCACGCTATTTATAACCTTGATTATAAATACACGTGCTATCTGACGTATCCAAATCATTCAATCACTAAAACTCGGGGTACCTTAAAAAGCCATTTGTACCCTCATGGTTTTTTCGGTTTTTTTCATTTTTTTTATTTCTATAATTTTGTTATATTATAAAACAGTGAAACACAGAATGCGGAACAAAAAATATAAAGTTTAACAATCAAAAGTATTAAACTGTCAAAAATTACGAAACATAAACTGATAAAAAAATAGTGTTATACTGTAAACGAGAGAAAAAAAAACGATGCAAGTGGTTAAAAATATAAAACATGATGGGCTAAAGAGTGTCCAAATATTTTCGCTTTATTGCTATCTCACAACCTCAACGGCTATTCTGCCCTTTGAAGTAGGTTAGAGGACATATAGGATAGATATTTTGGGTTGTTTATCATACATTGCCATTCGTTCAAAAAAAAATCATACATTGCCATAAATAGAGGCATTAACTGAAAGTAAATATGAGTATGATTAGTCGAGCTATCGTAGACTTACCACAATGGCACACTAGCCCTTTAACGCTGTACGTGATTAATGCAGTATTTGACAAGTGATACAGTTTTTCAATAATATAAAGACAAATTTTCAGAGTGGTATTATTGGCACCTCTAATTACAAAATATAACCAATAGTCCATCTAGTACCCGCTGTAGTATAATACTTCTTCC
This sequence comes from Tanacetum coccineum, assembly GCA_026074375.1. Lineage (NCBI taxonomy): Eukaryota > Viridiplantae > Streptophyta > Magnoliopsida > Asterales > Asteraceae > Tanacetum > Tanacetum coccineum. The sequence goes on from BQNB010073094.1 coordinate 21,313, forward strand.
TTTCCAATATTATTGTCTCCCGACAAAAAACACACAGTTTAAGAAAAGTACATTTATTACTGATTCCTCTTTCTTACTTTTTAACAGAATGACAGTTTTACCCTTACCTAATTTATTAAAGTCTTCTTTAAATTTTGTAATCATAATTTCAAACAAGGGTAATATAATAAATTTAAACAAACTTCCCTATCTATTTTTAGTAGTGGACAATTAAATTAGGACATCCCAAATAGGAAACGTGGACAATAAAAATGGGACAGAGGAGTACTTGTTTTTATGTTTTTTCTGTTATTTTTTGCATTTTACAACTTTTGACTTGTAAAGCTTTATAATTTTTGTTTCGCATTTTTTTTCCGACAGTTTTATCCACTTTATTAATAGGAGAAAACAGTTTCTTGCTCCGTATCTTCATGTTTTACTACTTTTAACTTATCAAATTTTATATTTTTTATTTCGTTTTTCTAATAACAGTTTAATAATAATAACAAAACTATATAAAAAATTAGAGAGGTATAAAAAACTTTTGAAGATCTACCAATAACCAACTCCATTTTCAAAAGCAGCTAATTTTCACTTTTGGGTTTATTTTATAGTAAAATAAATTGTTTTTAAAATTTAGTTTTGTATGACCGTTGTTTCGTGCGACTCTCTGAATTTCTCGACACGCGTTCAAAATCTGGTGAGATGTTTGTTGCTAGACAGAAGTGACGTTTTGTGCGACAATGGTTTTTTTCTCGACCAACATGACTATTTATCTTATCAGAAAAATGGGATCCATTTTTCATAAATGGAAAAAAGTTGTCCACGATATGTCCCACTTTTCTAATAAAAAAAAAATATGATGACGGTTGATAAAAAATAATATGGTCGCACAAAACGTCACTTCGGTCTAAAAAAATGTTCTCTCAACTTTTGGACTTGTGTCAAGAAATCTATCAAGTCGTACGGTTTAACGATCTCACAAAACTAAATTTGGAAAATACTTTGTTTTGTTAGAAACTGAACCCGAAAGAAAAAAATAAGCTAGTTTTTGAAATTTCTCTGATATAACTCCTTATTCAGTATACTTGATAGTTACGTATCACATGATCAACATATATAGAGTTGGCCTTCTAAAAAGATGATGCTTCACTTCCTAAACAATAACAATATATCGTTTTGGAATTTAATTTGTGACCATTTTCTTTTTTACTTTGTAAACAGACCGGCTTGATGCAACTAGTATTATTGTAGTTTGCTTGGCAGTACTGGCCCCTTGAAAATTGCAGCAATTTCTGCAATCCAAATGTTTGTATTACAGTAGTTCTTTGTTATTTAAGTTCTTATTGTTGGACACTAAGATATGTTTCCAAATTGCTTAAATGATGTAACATAAATGCATATGCAAAACGCATAGTAGATTTACAGGTAATACACGCTTAGAAACGGAAAAAGAAACTTCCTACGTGATCCCCAAATCCGATTTTATCAAGGAATTCTCAAGTTGACCGGAGATGGAGATGAAGATGCGGAAATGAGCTCCCCTTAATAGTATATATATGCTGACCAAGTCAATCCATCCAATGTTTTTCTGAGTGATCCACTCATTGTTTACTTAAATGATTGTTTTCGAAAGGCAAGAAATATTTCAAGTACATAAGACCATTCTACCTAAATTAAAGTAAATATTTCAAGTCTACTGATAATCATATATACGACGTGAGCTTAATATCGTTGTTAATAAGGTACCATAAGTCCATGTCGTTTCTAAACTCCTAAAGTTAACCAAAATGTTATTTGGACCGCGACATCTAAGACTCTAGATAAACTCCATCTGATATGGATATGTCAGCGAGTGGAAGGAGATAAAAATTCGGCCATTAAAAGATAAGAGGGCAAATCGATTTAGCGATATATCATTAGAGATACGGACTGTTTCTACGTCTAGATTGCTTCCATAAGAAATACAAGTATAAGCTGTAATTAGTACTATGTTGGATTTATTTTGTACAAGACATTGAAAGGTATTTAAACCGCAATAATCACACTAGATTGCTACAAAAACCCTTACAAAGAAACAATAAGTCATTACTAATCATATATTTACATGACGTAAATTTCGGCAAATTGATTTATCAGCCATAAAATCACATGTGAACATGCATAATCATGTCTTGCACAAAATATGTTAGCATTAACTGAGATAATTGAGCATCAATCTCATAATATCTTAAAATATTCATTAATAAACAGCATAAACAAGATTTTGTTACAACCCCGAGCCGTATGCCGCAGAAATGCATTGCGTACGTAGGTTAATAGTATACGTTGTTTGTATCGATCGTTTTGTTGTATAGATCAATATGATACACCCCAAAGAACTATTCGAATAAATGCAATATAGGCCACTTTTGCTTTAGTATTAAATCTTACACATATGTGTTTGCAAAACTTATCTCGTAAATTTTCTATCTATTGTATCTAATATATAAATAGATAAAAGAACTGTTATACTCTATAAATCTTCCCTTGCAACCCTTATGCACTTTCTTCATATTTATCTATATACTAATTAGCATGACGGGTGACGACAAAAACCCAGCGGGTATCTGGTTGGGCCTAATTGTTGGCCCCTTTACCCCCCCCCCCCTTTTTTTTATAGCCAGTAGTAACTTTCTCTTCATATTTTCTTTTAACAAATCCATTTTTTCTTATAATACATACCTACTGGAAAAAAAAAAAAAGATCACTCACACTTTCTAGACTCATCTTTTTTCCACCGCCAGGTTTTCTCCATTCCCGGCAACTGTCTGCCGTCGTCTCCACTTTGGCACCTTGGTAGTAAGTTCTTATTATATCATTTTTTACTTAAAAATGAATTTGGGGTTTCTAATATCCTTATAAGGTTGTTATATGAAATTTGGTTTCAACTATAGTATACTTTAGTGAGGTTAGTATGGGAGTATTTGATTGTTATTTGGTATTGATCAAATTCAGTTTTTCTTTTAATTTGGGGGTTTTGTTAAAAAAAAATTTCTAAAATTTTTTGCAGGCTACCTCTATGATGGTGTTTGCGGGTAAAAGTTTTGAGGTCTTTGGTTTTAGTTTTTTAATGTTTTGAAGGTTACCTTGATGATGGACTTTTTCTGATTCGTATGAAGTTTTGAACAAACAGATTGTGCATTCATTACAGTCAGAATGAACGAAAACTCAGAAGGGATAAGAGAAGGCAATCTATTAGAGAAGCTGCCATGAAGTAACTATCGTTGATACAGGATGAGCGGGACCTTAAAAGGGAGAGGGGAAAGCAGTCACGTGTGTTCAGAATTGGTAAATTGCCAAACACTTTATATTTTGGTCCGCTCTGTTATAGCTGATTATTATACGTTTATGCTTCAAGGCGTATGTAGTTTTAGTTCGTTTCCATTATAGATGTAGTATCAGTTTTAGTATTCTCCAGCTGCCGTTTTCTTCGTAATTTGGTGTGCGGCTTATTTATAAAATTATAATAACAAGCTTCTATATGTATTAGGATGACGAGCTATTGCATACAACCTGTGGGAGTCGAATACTCCAAAATAGAGGGTGTCATGGAGCATTGGAGCCACATCAGTTATGCGACCATGTGATGTTATTTTATATGTGATCCTTACGGGGTATCTGCCATTTGATGATAGAAATCTTGATGCTCTTTTATTAGAAGGTATGCATAAGATTATGATTACATAAAATTGTAAGAAATCGATTAGTGCTTCACTTTTTATTTGTAATATTTGAAAACGCGGATTTTTCTAAATGTTATTTTGGTTGTTGCAGCCCATGGATTCAGATAGGGGTCCACGTTCACCTACGCATCAAGATGCTTTTGGACTCATTGGAATGTCATCATCCTTGCATCTTTCAGGGTTCTTTGAAAAAGAGGTAAAGATTCATTTTTAACTGTATTTTTAGCATAAACGTTGCGTATTATATTGAACACGTCTCATTCCATTTGTAGTCTAAATCTGTTCAGTAACATGCTTTTGAAGAACAATATGCAATAATTATAGACTATTTCAACCTGTTTGGAGCTAAGGAGGGCATACAATGACCTTTAAGGTCTGGCAGTTTAGGCAACTTCACGTTTTTAATTTGATATTCTGAAATTGCATTGACATAAGAAGTCACTCTTAATTTTTTGGCTTCATAACGTATCCGTGGTTCATTTTACTGCAGGATAATGATGAATCAGAAACCTTCTTGACGCACACGCTGAATGATCATACGACGCTTATTTGCGGCTGCATACACTGATGATATCAATATGGCTATACACTTCATTAACAGCATGACCAGACCTTGGACAACTCTAATTGTTGTTGCCTTCGGTTACGGTGCTTATATGTGGACCGAATACGTCGTTGAGGTCGGAGAGGATACACCTCTTACGGCCGCCGTTTAATCAGATATTGCTGATGTTGAAACGCTATTTGTTGCCTTTTCTGATGGCAGAATACAGGTTAGAAAGTGCTTTATTTTTCATTGTTAAAAGTAATATTGTGCACTAAGAGCCATGAAAATTGGTTAAACAACAGAGCACAAAGTATTACAACTTCAGAAGTGACCCATTCTTGAATGCCAAGTCCAGAAATGATACTCATTGTACATGATAAGTGATAACATTATATCCAGATGCAAAAAGCTGATGAATTCCAAATCCCGTTTGTCCAACAATCACCAAACTGAACTACTATGAAACACAATTAATCAAGCTTTGACTATACTGTAGAAGGCTGATAGATGGCAAGACGGAACCTTTTTCACGATGATACTGAATAACCTTGCAAACATGCTCACACAAGTTACTGTTTTCTCCCCACTCGCAATTACAAATTGCATACTCAGAACCCGGGTTCCATATTTCATAACGAGTCCGATTGTAGACCCTAGCTCTATACAACAACGAAAAGGAAAAAATGTCGTCCAAAAACCACAAAACGAAGATACCAGACAAAGAAAAAGACGAAGCAAGGGAGAAAATTAAGATGTAGCAGAAAGCATATGATGGTTAGCAAAAGTGATATTAAAATCTGAGCAAGCTAAAGCCGAGACAATGCGAGAACTAGAGAAAATGAGTGTGGATGCTGATATCAAGAGAAATGAATTCGACTGGTGTCACGTCTCTCTTTGCGCTATGAATTTCGGAATGAGAATTAAGACGATCAACAGGTATCGATTCTTCTATTATTTACAATTGTAAAAAATACTATAGACATAGTCAAGCTATTTTATGACATAGGGCAGAAAGGATTCTTGGCGCGATTAGCTGATTAAACATATTTTAGAATACTGATGATCAAAATACTACATGTGGTTAAAATAAAAAATTTAAAAATTCTTGCTTTCCTAAAAAGCTGATACAAGTATTTCTTTTTTTCTAATTGTATGTCATGAAAACTATATTTAAGTTTTAAATGTGGAGTTTTTTTGAAAGAAAGTAACATAAAGCTATTACAAATATGTATGACAAGCAATAAGCCAATAAGCGAACCAGCACTCCATTATTGCTTCAACTATATACGTGTAAAGCATATTTTATAAATTTTTTAAAGCCTTGAAAACGATCTACTAACAATAAAAAGTCTGTTATAGTATACATCTGTGCACGTGCAGTGGTTAATGGGTTTCTTAAGCTTTTAGCATAGAGGCGTGGTGCGAATGACTAGAATACACGTTTTACCTTGGCATGTTTTTCTTGGTCTTTATACATATGGACTAGCTGTAGTAACGGCTGAAACCGGGCTTCTCAAGAAGTTGACTTTCTTGCAGACGAACGNAAACGAACGTATACCATGTCGAATATAGGATGTTGCGGGTTAGAACATCACCACGGGCAATGTAGGCCATTAATTTGGTATTCATACACGTCAAGCTTCAGTGTCATGAGCTTAGAGCAACGTAATTACATTTATATGATGTCTGCATCTGTTGCATTATCATACACTTGGGAAATCTTGTGGTCCTACAATATATGATTTATCAAACCTATGAATTCACCAACATTATTGTTGACGTTTTAAAGCAATGTTTTTCAGGGGATCAATAAGCACGAGGTGCGATGGATACATTGGTGGTTTTGATTTGGATGTCTTGCATTAAAGATTTTGTTGCATTTCATTTTGTTATCTGTATGGGCTGAAAATCTTTGTATTTTGATCAAGTGAACAAGTTAAGCTTCGGGCTTATGTAACAATTACTTTGTTAAATCCAATGTATCGTTTTCAAACGACTTTTTGGTCGTTCTATATATATATCTTGTGTTATTGATCTGAGAAGTAACACGCCCCGAACCCATATTCCGCTGCGACCCAGTTTAGGGGTGTTACAAGTATGTATTTTTCTAGTCTTCTAGTCCAAATCAATCCACAACAACAAAAACCATTCTAACTTAATCCTTTCTACCACTTTCAAAATCATTCACCACAACAATAAATCCAAGCTAACTTAATCCCTTCCACCACTTCATCAAGACTAATTAATATGTCATGAACAAGAAACAATAATTAAACTTACTAAGCTAGTTTATAATTTACCAATTTAATAACAAGACATATGTTTTAGCAAGTAACTTATGAGGTGTCAAAAATAAGTATTTTAAGTGTATGAACATGTGAATAATTCATTTTACTCTTTCTTGCAAGTCTATAAATATAAGACTTTTACTTGTTTTCTTTGTAAATCTTTTTAAATAACAAACTAGTTGGTGATATAACTTGGTAATTAAGATGTTCATAACAAAATATATATAATGAAAGTATGAGAAATATTATGAAACCTTAAAGATGAAGAATGGTAAGATTAGCTAGTTTAACACCTAAATCAAACCTAAAACTTGTTTGATTACTACTAAAACCCTTAAACCTTCCTTGTTATATACTTGTAATTATCAAAAACCCAAATCTTCTTGGTGGTGTTATTATTGTCGTGGGATGGAGCTAGAGAGAAAGATAGTATTTTTTTGCTAAGTATATTATGTGAGGAATGAGAGTTTACTTGCACATTATGAATGAAGTAACAATTGGTTAATAGTATACCTTGGATAAAATATGGTAAATGTTGGGATCTGTTGGAATAATAGATCTAAATAAAAGAGTGTAGTATCATTAGTAGGGGTTAATGTTGGATAACAGGATGTAAGTTTTGATTGGTATGGAATTTGTATGTGTTTAGGGGGGAGGTGGACGGCAAGAGTAAGGTAACAGGGAGGGAAAATGTTTAAATTTTTATTTTTGGGTAGGTAAAACTAATTACGCCAAAAAAACGTTTAAGTGCAAGGGATGAGGGTGAGTCCCACATCACCGCCCGTTACATGGGTAAAGCTACTTCCTAAAAGGAAGGAACACAAAATGACAAAATAAAAGAAACATAAATTTATTTCTTCTTGCGACCTCGAACTCAGATATCCAGATTATCGCATATAGCTTGAAGCTCTTGAGAAAGATCCTGACCTTCGTACATATCATCATCGTATGGGTCTTCATCATAGTCACCATTACTATACGAATCCCTCCATTGCTCCAGCAAACTTTGACTACCAAAACCTACCCTTTCTGAAGCCATAGAATGAGCCATATCATTATCAACTGATGCAACCTTATCTTTACTATCATAATCATCCGGATACTCTACCTTCTTTAATGGATTACCATCTTCATCCACAAGAGTAGCTTTCCCACTAGTAAGTGATTCCTTAAACTTCTCGATTTTATCAATAATAGGAGTAGTCCTAGTACTACTATTATCGACATTCATAAAAGAGGATCCACTTGAAGTAGCATCATTATTTACCAAATTAGTAGTCCCCCCATTGGTACCTAACTCCACATCATTATCGACTGAATTAAGAACTTCAAATGGATTAGAATTACTAACCTTAATAGTAGGTACCACACCTTTCTTCTTATTACCGCTAGAGCTAGCAGTAGGGTTTTTGGGAACAGGTCTATATTCTTTCTAAGGTTTAAAACCCATTTTCTGACCAACCGGAACACCTCGAGAAGTTTGACTAGGCTTCTCCAGAGTCTTCTTCTCACCGACACCTGTATTCTTCAGACATTCCTCATGAATATGTCTAAAAACCTTACAAGACGCACACCTAAGAGGTTTCCACTCATACTCTACACGGACATTACATATGTAATGGCCCTCCCTAGTAAGTTTAGGCATAGCCACGACAATGTTATCTTTCAATTCCACATCAGCTCGAAGCTCAATCATAGCTCTAGTATAGCTTGACCTACCCCAAGATTGCATGCACATATCAGAAGTATAAGAGTCAAGCATTAGAGGAGTACCCAGTTTAGTAGCAATGGCACTCAAGCCATCCTCACTGAAGGCCATAACAGGTACACCATGGAGTTTAACCCAAACTGGGACAGTACTAATATCTTCTTTCATTAGGTTCTCATTCGGATGCCATTTCTTCAGGATAAGCGAGTTATTTCGGATAAACCATGAACCATTCTCAAGCATAGCATCTAATCCGTCCATGGAACTAAATTGAAAGGAGAATAATGCAGTAGACGAGCTGAACATAGAACGAACAAGCCCATATTTACCACAAGTGTTCCTAACATAGTTAGCAACAACAGGGTATGCCACCTTCTTTCCCAAGAAAAAACCATATGTTGTATTAGTAAATCATTCATTTATAGCTCGAATAGACTCCATAGGGACAACCACATCAATCCCATTACCCCTGGTGTAAAAA